>OMPJ01039034.1:0-12084 GCA_900312935.1 Carapus acus | reverse complement strand
TTAAGGCAATTTATGAAGGTACTTCATGCAACACACACATCACACATGGACACAGGCACACACACATCACACATGGACACACACATCGTGCATGGACACACACACACACACTCTTACTGTACCTTCACATAATGAGGTGTGAAAGTCATGCTGCTGCTGACGTGACTCAGAGGTAAACACAGTTATTATTGGCTGTCACCTAGCCTGCGTGTGCGCGCGTGTGATTGTGTTTGTGTGTATCCGCGCGTGTATTAAAGAGGAGGTAATGAATTATGACTCAATCAGACCATCGTTTTGCTTGGCTATGCTTTGTATTGTGCCAAAGCTGACACTGATAAAGAGAGGAGGACAAAGTCAGGCCGAAGTGAAGGTGAGCGGCGGCGCCGCAGGAACTTCCTCTAAACACATTTAGGAATAAAATTAAAGGTTCGCCCTAAGTACACTTGATTGCATTGCATCTCCTCGTGCCAAAACGCGGCTTATGAAATCGAGTTGAATGGAAGTGAAATACAGTAAATTGAATTGTCCTCATGGAGCGAGGGAGACGGGAGACAGAGCCCGAGACGGGTAAGGAGAGGGATAATTTGATAAATGCACCGACGGAAGGATAAAGACAACAACAAGGAAGTCCAGGAGTGAGGCACAGAATGAGAAGGGTTGAGTGTAAGAGAGAGAGAGAGAGAGAGAGAGAGAGAGAGAGAGAGATGGGCGGGGGAGCTTTGTTTGATTCAGTGGTGTTGTTGCTGACTGCGTTGGCCCGGGTCAGTAATGGCCTTTTTCATACGGCGGTTGAAGCGCTCCATCGAGCATATTTCCAATGAGCTTTTCAACCCTTTGCGGGTGAGATTGCTGTCACAGGTTAATCTCCGGACGTCAGCATTTACAGACGCCTCCGCCTACAAGCCGCCGACATATCACCCGTTTCATTTCATGTGTCAGAATTTCCAAGTTCAGCAAGAAGAACCTTTTTTTCCCCCAGCTTTTTGCTTATGGTCAACACAAGCCAGAAGATACCAGAATGCCAGGAAATCCGGAGAAATCCCGAGTTTGACTGACATTTTATATTTTATTCATTCTATTTTTTCCAACTAACACACAAGCAGGCGCACGGCACTTACTAACCTTCAGATGATCTTCCCCTTGTGTGTTTTCCCCTGAGTGTTGGAGTGGCTGCTCACGGTGTGTTTAGTGTCTCCATGTGTCCTTTCATGTTTAAATATGAGGCTGTCACATCTCATAATGTCTCCAGCAGACACACACTTTGATCAGTGTTGTTCTGGGTGCCAGGATACCTAATAAGTGTACGTGTGCTTGGACCCTTGTGTTCGTGTGTGTGTGCGTGCGTGTGTGTGAGCGATAAAGACAGCCTCGGGTATTATCATAATGACACACTGCCCATTATGGTAATTGAAGCTTTCACTTAAACGCTGCTGCCAACTTTTGATCAGAAAACCGCAACTGGCAGGGGGAGAGAGTAATGGTGTAAATAATGTATTTGTCTTTTCATATCGTTGCAGATGTGGAAATGACCACTTCTTTTACGTATTTGCTCTTGCTCAACAGCGAGGGTTGTCTGTTATGTGTACACCTTTTGGGGTTTCTAAAGGATAGTGGCAGTTGGGAGGAATATATCTGGCCAAAGTTTCCCAAAAACCACAGAGAAAAACAGATTTTCAAAGGAACCTGTGCTCGCAGGTGCTTGACCAATAAAAAAATTATTACAGTGATTCATTTGCATCCCGTGAAGCTTCACCAGTTTTTCTCAGTCCGCACTGGTATAAACTGAGGCCTCAGGCGACAGGGGAGAGTTTGGAAATCAGTCTGAAGTGGTTCGGTAATGGGCAAAAGCACATAAAACGACCTTCAAAGATGCTGAAAAGTATAATTTAAAAATAAAATACCCCCTGTTTTTATTTTCAATTCATTCTCACGTAGAAAGGATCGAGGTGCGTCCCGCCACGGGGAGAGAAAAAGGCATAAATTGTGGCGGGAAGGCAGAGAAGGCTTCCATGTCTCATCCCTCCTTTCTGAGGGAGGAAAAAAAAGATGAGAAGGGAGAGAGAGGATCAGCCGCGTCGCATAATGACAGCACCGAGACTGCAGGCTCCAGATCTCTGATATCCACCCCAGTCACTCGTCAACAGCGTGACAGCTCGCCATTGGCCACACACACACACACACAAACACACACACACACTCTCTCGCTCGCTCGTGCACACACATGCATACAAAGTGCTTCATTCTTGTGGGCACACTTAAACCCTGCAAGATAGTAAAAGACGTCGGACACTCACACGCATTGACAGCTCACCTTGAGAAGTATTTGCCTGTGGCGGATCCAGGAGCACGGTGGAGCATGTGTTCCAAGATGGCAGACTTTAAGAGAGTGAGAGAGAGAGAGAGGGAGAGAGGAAGAGAGCTGGGGATGAATATTCAGCCCCAAGAGAAGGAGAAGCGAGTGGATGAATGGAGTATGAAAGCAGGACAGCAGAGTGTGTGTGCACAAAGTGACACTAATCCCAGAGTGTACTGACTCAGGATGGAGAGAGAAACCCAAGGACAGCGGCCGCCGAATAAACGCGCCCTCCCTCCCCACAAAAAAGAGAGATTCAATCACTCCCTTTCATTATTTGTGAGAGATTGGAACATAGTCCTGTCCTGTAACCTGGTTTGTGAAGAGCCTTGTCGCAATTTACAAACCATCTTAAATTTTGAAATAACGCAGACCTGACATTGGAAAGGAGCAGCAAATTATATTCAATGAATTCATTGAAATTCAGATTTCAGCTTTTTGACTCTGAATAGTCGTAATGGAAACCAGTTGCTGTTATGTTAAGTGACGTCACGCCATGCTTTGTTGTGCTACCGTGCACTATGCTATGCTATGCTATGCTATGCTACGATATGCTATGCTATGCTATGCTATGTGTTTTTAAGTGCTAGTGGTTCGCTCCATGACACCAACTGATACTCCATCAGTCCACATCCCCACTCTCTGACCTGTTGATGGTGCAATCAGGATTACTGGCAGCTCTCCTCCAAAGAAAGAAGCAGTTGTCCAAAAAAGGAAAGAGGTGGGGAGGGGGGCACTGAGGGAGGAGACTGAGGTCTGTGTGCTTGCCATACAGAGCGGCCATCCATCGACAGCTGACATGAAAAAGGGTTCTGTATGTGACAGAGCGACGCCCTCAGCACCGACACTGACCCCGTGTCTCCTGTGAAGTCACCTACGCACCAAACACACTCGTGCACGCACACACACACACACACACACACGGTAGATATCTGACTACAAATGAATGCGTATCAGTGGCAGCCCGTTTATCTGGAGGTCAGCGGGGTCACGTGTTGACATTAATTATCAGTGTGTTGCGATGTGTTGCAGAGATTGAGCGAGGAGGCTGCGGTGACCCCGGGGTGCCGGCCTTCGGTCGCAGGAGCGGCGAGCGCTTCCAGCACGGCGACGCGCTGACGTTCTCCTGCCAGTCGGCGTTTGAGCTGGTGGGGGAGAGAACGGTGACGTGCCAGCACAACAACCAGTGGTCGGGCAACAAACCCAGCTGTGTCTGTGAGCAGATGCCCTCCGTCCTGGTTTATTTTTCCATTTCTCTGTCTTTCCGTTAGTGTGTTCACGACCTTGCTCTTTCTCCTTGCTCACAGTTTCCTGTTTCTTCAACTTCACCGCTCCCTCGGGGACGATACTGTCCCCAAATTATCCCGAGGAATACGGGAACAACCTGAACTGTGTGTGGTTGATCATCTCTGAGCCAGGCAGTCGCATTCACCTCCTTTTCTCAGACTTTGACCTGGAGCCTCAGTTCGACTGGCTGGTGGTCAAAGATGAAGGTAAGTTATGCACAGTAGCTACTAATGTATTTAGAATTTGATACACTTCATTAATCCAGATGGAAAATGTGTCCTGAACGTGTCCCATCCACATTTTCCAATAAGCAGCAGCAGTCGCCAAGGAGTCACTGCCTTGCTCAAGGACTGCAGCTCAACAAAGCTTTGAGCTGTGCGTGTCATGTGTTTCCAGTGGCTGAACACCCAAATGACAGATTGTCGTTTGGATATTTAGCACACATGCGGAGCAATCCAAGCTTTGCTCTGCGTCGTGATTAAAGCCATTGATTGAAATTCAATCAAGAGGCGCCCTGTTTTGCATGCACGGCCGTTTCAGTTGAAGTTGTGTACTGACTGGCCATAAACGCCGCACTGCACCGATCCCACTGACGAGTTTAGTGAAAATTGCGCGGAAGTCAGTGCTGTTGCACTGGGAACAAGTGCAATTATTGAAGCGTTTGGGTCTCGGCTTTGGTCCAATCTCGCAGCGCTTTTCTGAAATTTATACAAATCAACTTGTGATTAGCATAAAGCAAAATCTGTAGCTATATTGCAAATTGATTTATTTTTGTATTCTCAAATTTTTGGACTTTAATGTTGGAATAAGTCAATACGAGTTCAGCCAGCTGGAATGACATTTCTTGAAATGCAGCAAATCAACTAAGTGAAGTAAACAAACTCACTGCTCAGTTAAAAAGGAGCTGAGACTCGAAAAGCAATGCTGGGCAGCGCCGGGTAGATTCAAGTATTAAAGATGCTACTTCATAGTCTTCCAATTTAAATCCTTGCAGCCAGACAGGAGACGTGTCCACGCTGCTTTTCAGAATTCAAAACAAATCTGCATGCTCCCGATTAGCATAAGTGTTGTACACTTTTGACAAAAACAACTTAAGTGCATCAATGTAGCTTGTGAAGGATGCTTTGTGCCTTTGTGGGTTTCTTTTTTTATTAACAAATGCACAGGCCTAATATTTGAAAAGGTCAGCAAGACGGGGAGTCCAAACTACATGGCCCAGCATTGATAAGCAGGTGTGGGCACAAGTTGAGATGGCAGCTGTGCAGTGTGCAGATATGAAATCCGAGCAGAAGTCAGGGAGTCAAGCAAAAGAGAGAAGCCATGCCATCATCTCTGCCTCCATAAAAGAAAAAGCATACAGTGCTAAAATGAAATCCAACCTCAATCCAATGCAGACATGTATTGTACTTAATTAATGATTCATTCCTAAGTGGCAAAACATCAGCATAAATTACTGGTCTCAACTTTTAGCCTTAATGTGTTAAAAGTAGGTCTTGATTTCCTCATCACACAGAATACATTTATGACCATAAAGGCTTCAACGCAGTAATAAACACACAGACAGAGGAAGAAGCAACACATCTGCGCATCTTAGCATGGTGACGCCATGTTCTGTGAGGAGACAATTTTCAAATGGCAACTTTACCCACTTTGATAAATAGAACACTTCTCTAGTGCACCCAAGTATTGAATATTCATGCGAACCGCAGACTGGCAGTCTCAAATTCATATTGTGCCTGATTTCTACACAGTCGCACAGAAAACAGCAAGATTTTTTTTCAACCTGGCAACCCAACCCCACACAACAAGCTACTTAAACACAGACTGTTGCCAAGTCATGGACGTGAACAGGAATTTTTCTTTTCTCTTTTCAGCAGAGGAGATAGTCGCACGTCACTCCTGGGGAGTTTGAGGGTGTGTGTGGGGCACGTGAGGAGGGGGGCAAACACATTTCCACCATAATGGCGGAGGATGAAAGGGCTTCGCCAGTCATATCTGACCTTCACTCTCTTGACTTTGTCCTTCCGCTTCGAATTTCAGCATGCAAAGTGAAGCACCCACTATAAGTCGTAAATCAGCAAACTGGGGATTCGCCGTGCGCGCCAATGAGACGCGCGTGTAAGCTGGAGGATACGAACATAACGTAGTGGGCGAGCCCGTTATCCTCTTATACGTGATGAGTGATGGGCTGTTACAGGATGATTTTCTCTATAAGTCTCCTTTATACAGCTGTTAAAGACCTTGTCGCTATTATGTGAGCACGTTGCTCTGAAAGTCTCCCTCAGAAGGCAACATGGCTTCGTCTGTCATTGTCACGTCCAATCCCCTCGTCTCTCCTCTGCAGCCGGCTGGCCTATTGATGTTACACTGAGCCGGCGATAAAACTGTTTTTGCCGGTCGAGACCGGCCCCGCCGCTGCCTTTTCAATTCTGGGAGGCTTAATTGAGTCTTAAGTGCGCTGCTTTGAAAAGCCAAATTCAAGGAAGAAACGAACCTGTGGGAGTGCTGGAGAGGAGTCCTGGTTTCACAGGTTTTACAGCCCAAGTGTCCCCAGACCTTTTTGTTCCAGACCTTTTAGTCTGCCACATTTGTTGCAGCTAACCCTCCCAACCCTTTTTGTTTTGTTTTTAATGAGGGCAGTGTAAATTTGACTTTCAAACTGTACACATATTTACACTGCAGCTAGCTCTTTATTACATTAAATGCACTAAATGGATTTCTCAGCCTGAGAGATGCGATGAAGTTAATGACTGATTCCGATTCCGGCTTCCAAACGGCTGCATAATCATAATCTCAAGGTCAGTAGGCTTATTTTGCTCTCTTTGCAAAAACCCTCCGCTTTTCCGCGAAAGTCCTTAGGGGCGTTTAATTATCTGCCGCTAAAATCACATAAACATGGCGTAGCTGACTGTGCATATTTCTTTTTATGCCCTGTTCTGTTGCAGGTCTCTCTGAGCCAACGACATTTGGGACATTTTCTGGGAAAGATGTCCCCTCGCAGATTGCCTCTAACGGACACATCATGAGACTGGAGTTCCAGTCCGATCACTCCAACACTGGCAAAGGCTTCAACATCAGCTACACCAGTACGTGCCGTCTGTCTCTGTCTGTCCTTATGATCTACTCAGATGTTTGACATGGGACATTTCCTGCATATAAACCACATATCAGTAAAAATCGGACTATTTCCCTGGCTCATTGGTTGGGTAATGTATCGTCTAGTGGTAGAGCTGGAAATTCAAAATGTCAGCAATAATCAGGAGGTGAGAAAGTATTAGTCTCTTCAAGAACAGGTATAGTTACATATGTTGTTTTCACCGTCGCCACCGCTAGTGCTTCTTGTAGCAACAGCAGAAGTCAGGGAGGACATTTGGGGAAATGGAACAAATCAACTAAGTGCTAAACAAAAACAAGTTCGGAGTTAAAGTCGCAGCTTTGAGGTCGTCCTTTTTGTGTCGCCATTCGCTTTGAACAGAAATTGCGATGGCAGCAAATGTCTATCAGGAATTACGGTCAAGAGCATTTTAAAGATGACTGCCAAGAGAGACTTGAGGCTTCGAGTGGAGCTACGTTTGTAGTTTTTAAATTGATGGATTCAATATTAAACAAAAGTAATAATCTGTAGTGTCTCAGTTTGATGGCTACGTGTGACTCCCAAGCAGTCATTTCCTAAAAGATGGAAATCACAAGTTTGGCATTATTGAAGTTGAATCTCCATATATCTCAAGGAAACAAATAGAGGACATGATTGAAACAATAGTGAAATAAGAAGAGAAATGTAACAGCGCAGTGTTGCTGTGAAAGTTTCGGAGTCTTGCTTTAGAGTGCAGCCAGGCGAGAAATGCGGGCAAATGTAAAACATGTAGAAACACGTTTTCTTGTAATGGCGCCTAGTGAAGTATGCAGAGTATCGCAAAATTGGAAATGGCTGTTCTTCATTCCAAGGATTTTCAGCTTATAGCATCTCTGTCAGTATCAGCGCAGTTGAACGTGACTTTCGATTGAAATGCAAATACGAAATGTAAAAATAAAAGCAGGCCTGATATGTGTGGAGCTGTGAACGTCGCCATGGTTTCAGCCTAGTTCAGCCTGAGTCATTGTCGACTCCGAACTCGCGTCTCGCCCGTATATTTTCACCCACTCGGAGCCCAACATGTTCCGCCCGGCTGATTTTGATTCATTCTCCATGATTTGCACCATTTCACACAGTTCCTCCCAAAATGACCTTGTCTTCTTGTTCTCCCCCCGTAGAGGTGACGTTTGACAAATGAAAATGCGAAACGCCTTTTTGACTGCGCAACAGTAGCATATTTATTAAATTTAATAAAGATCCTCCATCTTCTCTTTGAGTGCCGATAAAATTGCTGAACCTCGTCGCCGCTGCGAGCAAAACACGTCGCTGAGGAATGAAAAGTGATGAATTTGTGCACATGCTTTTGCACATAAAATATTAATGTGCACTGTATTTACACAGCGTTCTTCATCCAAAATGCTTTGCAGTGACCTCAGTTTCACCCACAATCACACACTGACAGCAGCAGCAGACCGTAGAGGAGGTAAACATACACTTGGTAGGTTGGCAGGTAGGTAGGTAGGCTTCAAGAGCAACCAGGGTTATAATGTCTTGCTCAAGGGCACTTGGTCGCTACACAAGGAGAAGCTAGGCATTGCACCAACAGCTGTGAGATTCCTTTACATTAACTAAGCAGACTCTGTATATTCTTCGTTTTGATGTTTCAGCACTGCTCAGGGTGGACCGCCATGTCTTAGGTCAGTGGTCCCCAACCCCTGGGCCGCGGACCGGTACTGGTCCGTGGATCAATAGATACCGGGCCGCAGGGACCTACACAAAAATTAAGCTATTCTAAACGAAATTTTATTTTGAAAAAGGACGAATCCTCTCTGTCACATCTGTCCACGGCACGTTGTTGACGCGTGTTGAGATGCTTGCCTCGGTCACATTTTACTTCATGTCTGCCTCTAGTCCCGCACCTCGGTACAGAACCAGCTAGCCGCTAGCTTGCCAAGCTAGTGCATTCAGCGGTTACAAGCCGCCCGGGTAAATACACACTCACATTAAAACATCGACGGAGGTTTTCTTTAGCCTGCGAGCTGGCACTTTGTTTACCTCTGAACTCTCCACAACGGTATGGGCAATAACAAAGATCCTTTTCCGTGAGATCATGCACTTTGGACGGCTAATTCTGCCATGCTGCACTGCTTTTCAGCGGGAGAATCACACGCACCTTGTGCCGTTACCGTGGGAACAACGGCGACAGCGACTGCCTACGTCGTCTCCGCTAAGTATTCAAAACACTCGGCCGGTCCGTGAGAATATCCTCTAATATGGAACCGGGTCGTGGCGCAATGAAGGTTGGGGACCGCTGTCTTAGGTGATGTAGGTCAGAGAGAGTTTAGAAACCACAGGGATGCTAGTTCGATTCCAGGCTCCAGAATGTTGAAGTGTGCGCGAAAGAGATGCTCAAGAGCTGTCTGCCTCTCAAATAAAAAGGATCTGTCAGATTGAGAGAAGCTATTTCCCTCAGGATTAGAGAGGTATATCAAAATGATGTAAGAAAAATCTAAAATAAGCTAAGCAATATGATGACTGTCAACACAGAGAGAGAAAAGAAGTACTGTTGGACAAAGACCCTTTTTTTCTTTTTTTTGCTTTTAAGTCTTTCCCTTTTGTTTTTGTCTGCGCAATGCGCACTAAGGTGGGATTGTTTAGTCACCGCTTCTGCAGTGCTGATTATCGTTGCGTTGAGTTAATTCAGCTGCGAAGTCACGGCTGCCAAAAACCGGGTGAGACGACGAGCCACGAGCCGCCGTGCATTTGCATAGGCGAGACCCGGCGACCCTGTTTATCATCCACAGATACCCGTGGTTTCCCCAGTTTGATACCAGGACGTCGCCTCCTGCTGTCCGTCAGAGGTGCAGCGTCCCGTTCCGTGACCTTGCAAATGAGAAACGGCGCAAAACGGCCACCAATCTTCAAAGCGGGGTAGCACAGCCCTGCTGCCTCTGTTCGGTTTGGCCGCGTTAGCCAGAAATACCAAAAAGTCGCACATCAGGACGCTCGTGCCGAAGTGTCTGGTGAAAATGCCACTTCCTCGACACAGGCCGACGCCTTTCATAAGCCGCTCGTCAGGAAATGGAGCCTTTTGACATTAAATTTTAATTATACTGCTGTCAGCGGTTGAGGTCATTTCTTCCTTTTTTTTTTTTTTTTTGCCTGTCTGCCGACGCCATCATTCACCACTTTTCTTCCGGCTTTGTCCTCTCTTGTTGACATTCTCTCCTCCCCTCCCTCTCTCCCTTGCTCTCCGTCTCTCTCTGCTACGCACACAATTTAGCAAGCCTAATTTTCTCTCGACTCATTGCCTCATATATTTGCTCATGCCTGATTTGTTCCTTTGTATATACGATCCTACTCTTGATGCTGTGTGTGTATACGTCTCCAATCTCTTCACACAGCCCATCATATCAGGCATTTATGCAAATGACGTGCCGGTTTCCATTCTACGCCTGCACGCCCTGGAATATACTCATCTATATGTAGTGTATGCTTAGCTACGCGGCCACTGTGTTAGCTTGCGTGTACCTGTCACTCCGTTGCTGGCGTGGCTTTTTGACGCCCCTGCCGTTCTCGCTGTACTTTTCATTTCCTCTCCATCAGTGGCTAATGAGCCTCGGACATGTCCAATCACCGGGTGTGTGCTCAGGATGGGATCAGGTTAATCTGTGGCAGGGGTTAATGTAAGCTAAACATGGCGGGGTTGAATCCACGCAAATGTAATTCCATTCCCATATTTTCGTAATGGAGGAAATGTCAAATCCCCTGATGTGATTGTGCCGATGCTCTCCCAAAGTTTCTTCGACAGAGGCCAATTTCAAAGCTCCAAATTGGAAGAGAGGAATTCAATTTTGGTCAAGACAGTAAACATTAACAATCGGGATCCAAACGTCCAGGCAGCACAGCCGCAGTACCATGGCTTTCTGTGGTGATATAAAATGTACGGTGAACATAAAAAGTTCTTTCTACCTCCTAGCATTCGGGCAGAATGAGTGCCATGACCCCGGGGTTCCCGTCAACGGTCAGAGATACGGAGACCAGTTTCAGCTCGGCAGCTCGGTGGCTTTTCGCTGCGATCAGGGATTCATCAGGACCCAGGTGAGACCTCACCTTGGAGGATTTAAACTATCAAAATCACAGCGAAACTCTATCTGGCCCCCCTCCTCACTCAGTTAAAAAAAAACTAAGCAAGTTGCGATCGCCTCTGTTGTATTTGTTTTCTGTGGAGTCGCTCATATCAAACAAATGGACGGTTGTTGTGTCTTTCCAGGGTTCTGATCAGGTGACCTGCATCATCCAGGATGGGAACGTAGTCTGGTCTGCCGCTGTCCCTCGCTGTGAAGGTAAACACGCTTGCGCAAACAACGGAGCAGTGAGGAATTGTGGGTAATCCTCTGTAGAGTGTCATCTGCCAGAGAACGAAATGATAAAAGGACAAACCAGTCAGTAGGCTGCAGGTGGACATTGTTAAAGTTGCCGTCCGTAATTGCTTTACCCAGCAGCTCTTGTCATATCGTCCTCTATCAGTTTCCGTGCTACTTGTCTGTGGTAACAGTAATCTTGAGGGAGATTGACGTATTCTCACAGAAAATACTTTGGGCAGTGTGCAACCATTACTTTGCAGACCCCTGCGTCTCTCCATTTAACAAATAAGTTAATTTGTCTGATCATAAGAAAACCACGACATGATGCCCTGTGATTTCAGCAATTTTCAAAAGCAGAGGACACAGGGTTTAGCGTACACACAGGCCAATTTTATACCATTTTCCTCTGAGGTTTATTGTTTAAACGATGTTATCAGGTGCCTCTTGGTGTTAATGGATAGGATGGTGCAGACAGTCAGCAGCAGGTTGTCAACTTATTAAAAATGGGATATGGGCAAATATCAGCCATTTCCTTGGCCGAGGTGGATAATTATGTTTCATTTGCCGAATGACTCTGGTGGATTCTATCCAGATTTCTGTAAGCAGCAGTGCTACTTGGCGTACACAAAAGAAAGCGAAAGAAAGAAAATTGATATTCCTCAGCTGAGATGTGAAGTTGCAGGAACAATCGGAACTCCGAGTTCATTGGTTACCAGAGAGCATTCGCAAAAGTCTGAAATTTATGCAGATGCTAATTATACCCCCGGCGTCGGTAAATGATGATCATCCACAGGAAGGGATGATCCAGCAGAACTGGTCTCAACAGTCGCCGCCGACCAAAGCTGCGTCCAGCCCACCGTGACGTAAACACGGGTCGGCATAATGCGAGGAAACTGGAAACAGGTGTTTTATTTTATCACATTTTATTATATTTTCGATGCAGTATACAAAAATTATTGCCCTCCGTAAACAAACCCGATCTCTGGATCGCAGTCTGCAGTGAA
>OMPJ01039033.1:0-24247 GCA_900312935.1 Carapus acus | reverse complement strand
GGTGATTGTTTGTCAGATTTCAGGAGTGGTCCTGCAGGCAGATTTCCACAGCAGTCCACAGGGCACACTGGTCGCTGTGTGGCAGGAGACCGGGAGGCTCGGCTGCAACTCAGGCAAGATTGCAGTCTCTCGTTTTCAATTTTTCTTCATATTTTGCTGGCTTCTATCTATTTTTCTGTCCATCAATATATATGACTCAAACTGGTTCAGAGTCAAATGCACAGAAGGAGATTCTGCCACATGATGCTGAGCAGCCTTTAGATAAGCACCACAGAATATCAGCCCAAGTGGAATTCATTTGTTTTCAAGCAATACCTGGAAAAGCTCGTTTGGTGAGTACAATACTTTATTTTGCTGATAAATAGGACTTCTCAAATACTAATTTCAACAGTTATCCATGTTGTATTTCTATATTTTCTACATGTTGTAGTGTGACATTACTGTGTATAGTAATATGAATACTGACGTTACTTTCAGTAGATACCTGAATGTGATTTCTCATCTATTGTACCAGAGATACGGACAGAATGCACACTTTTTCATTCAAAACAAATGTGATAAATTGTATCAGTATTTGGCTGGTTTTGGTTGTGCATGGCACTAAGTAATGATTACTGAAAAGCTCATAACTGAAAAACGTCACGTCAAATGTGTCTGCATCGGGTTGAGAAAAGCTGGCTTAAAATGGCGATCAACAAGTGTGAGATAAAATGTGCCTCATTCTGAGTTGCTCCCTCCAACGTAATATTAATACTTGTCCCTTGTGTCCCTCACCTCCTTTTATTTGAATTTATTTTGTGAAATTCCTTGCTCTGATATTTTGATTTTTCCTTGTGTCCCGCAACTCCTTTTGTTTGATTGCATTGTATGTAATTCCCTCTGATATTTTTCCTCACATTGGCTTTTTAAGAAACATCCTACACTTTTTAACACTTAATTTCACCTTAGAATAATATGTACTCTTGAATTATATCTGTAACCAATCATTTGTACCTGCATTTCCCCCCTCTACCAAAGGCTTGTGCAGCCTTCGGTACTGAGCGTCCACCTCATGTCCTCAGTCGTTTCCCCAGAAAAGCCCACCTCCAATGCCATGGGCCTTAAAGAGGTCAGTCAGAAGATTATTGAGCTGTTGAAATGGAACAATGCAAACCTCTCACGCTGAAGAGAGAATTTCACCTCTCGATCTGCTCTAACATTTTCACCTTTGTGCGTTTAGTTGTGCATCTATTAACCAAAAAAGACTGATGTTATACAGCTCCTCTGAAGCTGCATCTGTTGCATCTGTCGCTTTTAATCAGGTGGAGCTGATCCTGGTGAAGGAGCAGAATGGCGTTCAGTTCACCTCCACCACCTTGGTGGCCCCAGGTCCATCTCAGACGAATCCCAGTAGGGAGGAGGAGAGGGAGACATGGGGAAAGAAAATAGACTTTCTGCTCTCTGTGATCGGATTTGCTGTGGATCTAGCCAATGTTTGGAGGTTCCCATATCTCTGTTACAAGAATGGAGGAGGTGAGCAAGAAAAGAAAGCTGATACCAGCTTGTATTTGGGGTTGCTTGGGGAGATATAGTTTGAAAAAGTGCCAGTACACTGAGGGACGGGAGAATGAGGCAGACGTGTCATATTGCCCATATTCGCATACAGGTGTGCTTTTCAGGTTGTATATTAGAGTCTACCATGGTTGGTGTCTGGGATTTTTGAACCTTTTTATAGAGATCAAAACAAGGGAAAACCCACCACAGCTGCTCTGCATAGATTAGCGTGAACAATCACTGCTACTAATTATGGCTGTTTAACATAGAGCTGCCATTAGGTTGAAGAGCTGTAAATGATAGCTATAGTCAAAGACGACACACTGCTCTGAAGATGCACCACAGCTCTGAACCCGACAGCGGCGGAGACACCAGACCCATATCATACTTTGTTGCGATGCCCTGTTGCTACATCAGCAGTATGTATCTTATTAAATCCAAAGAGGAACTCTGCTCTGTTTCACAGTACGGTTTTTAAACGCTGATTATGTTAAAAAGTGGAAATGAAAGACACCCCACTGTTGTGGAGTTAAGCGTCGGGGAATAGCGCTGTGACATCTAACCATTTGCATTTGGTGTTGATTGATAGGTGTTGATTGAAAAGCCACACAGCGCCCTGGCTAGACTGTGTGTTCTCAAATGTGTGTGTGCAGGTGCATTTTTGGTGCCGTACCTGTTCTTCATGGTGATAGCAGGCATGCCTCTGTTCTACATGGAGCTGGCGTTGGGACAGTACAACAGAGAAGGGGCAGCAGGCGTGTGGAAGATATGTCCAATATTTAAAGGTGGGAAATGTCTCCTTATGCTCACACAAACATTTTCCCTCCATTGTATGAATCACATTTTTCATGTATTTTTCTTTCTTGTCTTAAACTGTCTTTTCCAGCTTGAAATGTGTCTCTCTGTCTCCCCGCCCATCCACGTGCCTGTCTCAGCCTGAGACGTGCCTGTCTCAGCATTGAGCTGTGACAGCCATTATTTATTTCCTCAGAACATCAGGTGGCGTTGCCAGTCAGATGGAAAGCACAAGATAATTGGGCTCTTAGATTCTTGGTCTCATAGTCCAAATCCTCATGTCACATTGTAGTCAGTGTCACTCTTACCGCGTCAGTAAATAGCCAACAGTTTAAACATGTGTCATAGAGATGTAAATAAATCGGGGAGGAGACATTTGAGTCCAATTTAAACTCACCACCAAAGTCATCAGGTACAAATAGAATAACACTGGGAGCACATTCCTTTGCTTTTTTTCTCAGCAGGCTGGAACGCGGCAGCGCTTCTCAGATTCATCTTCAGTAGATATGCTTTGTATGTCTCAGCATCCAATTATAGCTGTTCTCCTGCTCCAAAATATCAGTCTGATTGAGAGCCAAACTTAATGAATACTGCACATCTCTGACGTGCAGTCTGGGGAGGCAGGAGAGGCTATGCCTCACCTGTCATCGAGTAAAAAAGAAAATGTAAAATGAAAAAATGGTGAAATGGTTACATTTATCCAATTATTTTCACTAACCAAATATTTTTTAAGCAAAACCCGTTAACTGCTGCCCATCAAATGGTGAATAAGGTGATGTTTGTGAATTTCATTATGATGAAGTCAGTGCCTCACTAGACATTGAGAATCAGAAGAGGAGGAGGAGGAGATAGATGTCTTGCAAGATTTTTGTCGGTTAAAACAACTTGTTAATTGTGGTGCTCTAATGACTGTGTCAAGAATAGATTCTGATCAGATATCCAAACTCTTAACGCCATCATTATTAACAGACCATCTGTTGCGTCCCAGCTCGATGCCAAACTGCTGTTCTCTATTCAAGCTCGTCCTTGTAGCTCTGAAGGTGGCTCACAATGTGTATATGAGCATTCTTGTCCTTGTGCGCTTGTGTGTCTCTGACTGAGCGCCTCCCCTGTTGTCTGTCAGAGACCCACAGAGGACGTTGACGTTCTAATCACACACTTCACTCCGATTCTCAGTGGGGGGATAACAGTAATTATTCAAATACACACATACACATGTCCATATTGACAGTAATTATTCCGATCACCAGGCTGGTTTCCCCTTATGATCAATGCATTTCAAGAAAAGGAGAGAGAGACAACGAGATGGAGAGATTGCAAGCCCACATGCAGCGCAAATAAGAGGCATCGCACTCTGGACAAATATCACGGCCACATTACAAAGGAATCGATATGGAACACCGGTGGTCATGCTTTTTAGCAAAGGTCAACTATTACAGTCAGCCTTGGGGGCCTGGATGGTGTCGCATATATGTGGTACAGGGCAGATTTGGGGTCCTACTTACTCATATGTCTTTCTTCCTGAGGTAATGCAGGAAAATACATCACTCATAAGATGCTGTAATACATTAGTTTCTTTGTTCGTCTGCGTTTTTCTCAAAATTTCTCTGTCAGCCCCTGTATTGACAAATCACGTTCCTCCATCAGGTGTAGGCTTCACGGTGATCCTCATCTCCCTCTACGTTGGCTTCTACTACAACGTCATCATTTCTTGGGCGCTTTTCTACCTCTTTTCGTCCTTCACTGGAGAGCTCCCCTGGGTCCACTGCAACAACACGTGGAACAGTGCCAACTGCTCAGACTGGGCAGACAATAGCACATCCAACGACATTTACAAGGCCACGCCAGCCCAAGAATACTTTGAGTGAGTCGGTTCTCATCAAGGAAATTGTGTTGGAATTCTTTCCTTAGAAATGAGATTTTCTAGATTGAATACTTATGTCCAGGTGATTATCAGGCTTGCTCAGCAGAAGAGGGGCAGTTCCTTGGCTCCATTTAGATGATGTCTCTCTGCTTTCAAACTGACCAGGTGTCTCCTCGTCCTTCAAGTGAGGGGTTGTTCTGTTGTGACAGTTGTGCCATTTCAACCCAGCAGTTGAAATGGCAATGTGCTATTTTCGAAAACCACCTGCAGACAATTTGACCACCTCAGCTGAACATTGACAGGTCTCATTTCATCTCACGAATCGGACTGCCTCTGAAATTACCTGGCATAAAGTCTTCGACAATGTTCTTTACTGAGATTATCCGCTTACATTTCAAAACTCTTAACAGAAACGTTAGATTGAATCCATGTGTCCACTCCATTGTTCCATCTGTGGCAATAGTGTATGTAATGATAGAAATCCAAGTTTCTACTGTGGAGGTGCTCGGTTAAGTGTCCGAACAGCTTTTTCACCCTCTTGGCCCGCTGACACGGAGGGTAGCTTGTGCCTGTTTCCTCAATAATTACAACACAGATGAGTTGTGGTACTAAGGCCAGTAATTTCCAGAAAGCCTAACAAGATCCCCCCCGGGTGGTTTGTTTGGAACTCTCAGAGAGGCAGACAAACCTGTCCATGCAGCAAGCAGCTTTTCCAGTAACTGGAGGAGAGTGCCAGGCTTAATTTGAAGCTGTGGACCATAGCTTCCCCACTGCAGATGGCACAGCTACTGCTGATTTGTATTTATGGGTTTAACATGTGTCTGGTTTGACTCGAAAGAAGTTCATCATCATCATTCCAAATAACAAGTGCAACAACAGTTGCAGTAACTCTCCTCATCGGGATGAGTCAGCATGGGGAGAGGTTTTGTTTGCAAATTCACGCAAGTGGGTGACGAGAATTAACGTGCCGTAATGACTGCCTACACCTTGATTCTTACTGAAATGTTCTTGTGCTATAGGCGCGGGGTACTCCATATCCAGGACAGTCAAGGGATAGATGACCTAGGTCGTCCACGCTGGCAGCTGACATCCTGTTTGGGAGTGGTGATTGTTTTGCTTTACTTCAGTCTCTGGAAGGGAGTCAAGACATCTGGCAAGGTAGGAAATGTCATAATAAGTGTGTTAATGGGGTGAGAACATGACTGCGGTAAAACAGCTCCTTCTGTGTATTGGAGTGAGTAATTTCCACTCTGTTTATTGGTAATTTCTTCCCCGTGTTACCACACTTGTGATTTCTTTTTTTCATTTTTCTTGAATGTCAATGCTTTTGAGCTGCTTGTTATCCCTCCAAACTGCATAGACACAGATTTAGACTACTGCTTTTGTTAAGTAGATATAAACCTGCCAATATTTCATGGCACTGTTGTTTTGTCTTGACAGTGCAACTGTTGGTTTGATGCTGTATGTGGGTGTGGCTTGTGTCTTCTTTCGGTCAGGTTGTGTGGATCACAGCCACCATGCCCTACCTGGTCTTGACTGTTCTGCTGCTTAGAGGGGTCACCCTGCCCGGAGCCATCGATGGCATTAAGGCCTACCTTTCTGTGGACTTACTGAGACTCTGTGAATCCAAGGTGAGCATGAGAGGGGATGAGGATGAAAAAAATGATACTGAGATGAGCTGGTCTGGCAAGAAAACCATAAAATGCATTTTCTTCCTGTTTCACTGATGTGGACGTGAGATATTGCGCAATGAGGAGAAGAAGTAATGAAATACAAAAAGCAGGCAAACATTCAAATTGAATGTTAATTTGACTTTATAGATATTACAAGGAGACACAATTGTGGTTTTTATAGGGTTTTTCTTTTTTTTGCCATAAAACACTTTTCTTTGTCTTGTAAATTTGATGTGAAAAGCAAATAAAACGAGTTTTGAAACACATTCACAACAATTGCCACTTGATGGCTCACACTTTAACGCTTTGTATTTTTACACAATTTTGGTGTTAACCATAACAACAGTAATTCAAGTGTCTTCTGAGAGGCCTCACTTCAGCTGCGAGAAGCGTTTGCATGACCCAAATTCAATATTGCCTCTAAATGTGAATCCTTCTACCACACCTTGGAATTATATTGCATTTATTTTAATCCCATGGACGAAAGGACTCACTTGCGGAGTGAGTGAGAGATTGCAAAGAGAGCAATGGAGAGATGCATGGAAGCAATTGGAGAATTAGATTAGATAAATTCATGGAGCAGCAATTTGCAAAATTACCCCCGTATTCACAACCGTCTTTCATCTACTGCCGTTGAATGAGTTTCCTGCAATTATCCCTAATAATGGCTTTTTTCCTCTCCTGTGCCTTTTGTTTACCGCTTCATGCAACTGCGCTTGTGTTGTCGCTCCCAAGGTCTGGATCGACGCAGCAACACAGATCTGCTTCTCGCTGGGAGTGGGGTTTGGTGTGCTGATCGCCTTTTCCAGCTACAATAAATTCAGCAACAACTGTTACAGGTGAAGAAGCAGAAATGGGGGAATGCGGCACCGCTCACACACAGGGCGGCAGACGCACACACATGCGCGCACTTGTGCGCATGCACGCCATGTGTAAGCAGTGAATTACAAAAACCTTTGAAGGTCCTTGGAGCCATCCAGATCTTTTAAATTGTGCTGCAAAACAGAGGAGCGCACTGATCAAAGCATGTTGCACTCCTGGAAATTAAGAAAGATTATACTGGGACATTGCGTGACACTGTTTTTTGGTAAAAATTTGAAAATCAATACTTTAGCAAAGCTGCTGTGAGAAAATGTTAACAAAGTGCAAGTGTTATTTGCGTTTTGTATGCAAGGCCACTAACTTCATCTTTTTAGTACCGACCATTGTCTAATTGTTTGTTTGTTTGTTTGTTCGTTTTCTTTATTTCTTTTCTTGTACTACTGCTATGCTACTATGTTGTATGTTATGTAGCAGAATTTTGCAACAAATCTGCCAAAATTGTTCCTTAATGAATCAGTTGGAGTTGTGTGTTGGTGCTCGAAATCTTGACCCAACTTGTTAAACATTTTTCTTTTTTGTGTATTTTGCACAGGGATGCTATCATCACCAGTTCCATCAATTCTTTGACCAGCTTCTTCTCTGGCTTCGTCGTCTTCTCCTTCCTTGGGTACATGTCTCACAAGCACAACGTGGCGCTGGATAAAGTAGCCAGAGATGGTATGCTGTCTTAAGTTTAGATGACTAGTTAGTTTTTATGTTTGTTCCATTAGCAACTTGCATCATCTACTATGGTCAAATAGCACTCCACATTTTCATTCATTGATTTTACATAATGTATCAGTGTGAACATATTCACTCGTATAGTATTTTTCCTCTTTGGATGTTTTTCCAGGTGCTGGACTAGTGTTTGTTATTTACCCAGAAGCCATTGCAACATTACCAGGGTCATCTGTATGGGCTGTTATATTCTTCATCATGTTGTTGACGCTGGGCATCGACAGTGCTGTGAGTGCACACACAATACACTCGGGCAAGATTGTGTGTTCGTTATAGATATGCATTTTAGACCTTGATCTTGAGTGATTCTGTGTGTGTGATATATGTGTGTTTTGTCACAGATGGGAGGAATGGAGTCAGTCATCACAGGCCTCATTGATGAGTTTAAATTCCTCCACAAGCACCGAGAACTGTTCACCCTCTTCATAGTTGTGGCCACCTTCCTCATGTCACTCTTCTGTGTTACAAATGCAAGTATTGTGTTTTATGTGCGTCTATTTGCTCAGTATATGTTAGAATAGAAATGTGGTAAGAAAGAAAGTGCAATTGCTGACATATTGATGTGACCACTGTCAATTATTTTTTCTCTTTCCAGGGTGGGATGTACGTCTTTACTCTTCTGGACCATTTCGCGGCAGGCACATCTATTCTCTTTGGAGTGCTTATCGAAGCCATAGGCATCGCGTGGTTCTATGGTGAGAGAGAGAGAGAATGAGTCACGCCTCCCATGGCCAGTAAAGATGATTCTACATTAAGGCTTTGATGAGAAATCATTTGGTACAGGTGTGCTGTGCCTCAGTGAAACAAACGCCTATTAGCCATCAAGGAGCAAGTGAATCAAATGATTTTTGCTGCCGTAAGCTTAGGCCTGGAGACGGGAAACATCACAACTATCCAAACAACAAAAACTGGCTTCAGCCCCGTACATAGCCTGCTGGCCACCCATTTGTGGTTTGTGGTAACATCCATGGTAATCTAAACACAAGCTGGACCCCCAGACAGCGGCGTTTACCGCGCGTTGCTCCATTTTTTTGTGTCTCGACCTTGACACAGCAGATAAATCAAGCTGAGGGCTCCTGTGGATTTCTCTTACCAGAGCATCATCGTAGATGTCATGAGAGGCTCACCCTTGGCCACAGTGGTCTTTCACTCTCCCCATCACCAAAGTACACGTGGGTGGAGATATCTGCTGGTCAGTCTGTGGACGTGGCTTTATACCAAAAGCCTTTCAGGCAGAATGGCACTAGCGAAATAAATGGAGACTCAAGTCAGTTTTAGATGGTTACTAGTGCCCAGCAGTAATGAAAAATTCCATCTTGCATATAATTTTCTTTCTTTTTGAAAGTCATCATTGCCACATCAGCCACTTGTTTGCCTGCAGCATTATTTCAAGTATGAAACACATCAAAACGAAAGTCAAAGCATAGAAAATGTCCACATCAGACACAATTTGCACCAATTTCTCTGTGTTGCAGGAGTGGATCGTTTCAGTGATGACATCGAGGAGATGATCGGCCACAGACCTGGCAGGTACTGGAGGCTGTGCTGGAAGTTTGTCAGCCCTTGCTTCCTCCTGGTGAGATTTTTGTTGCACAGCAATTTAAGTTCTCTTTTCCGCTGAGCTTTTCCACTAAGCTAGTTGAACCAGGTCTATCGGACAGGAAATCGCACCAAAGCCACATTTTGATGTGACTTTTTCGTAGTTTGTGGTGGTGGTGAGCTTTGCAACGTTCAACCCTCCAAATTACGGCTCGTACACGTATCCCCCGTGGGCCAACTTGCTGGGATGGTGTCTGGCCATTTCATCGATGACCATGGTGCCTCTTTATGCCATCTACAAACTCTGCACTTTGCCTGGAAAATTCTGTGATGTAAGTGTGTCAATGTTGAATCCATTTCTTTGTTCGGTTTCTCCTTTTGACCTCAGACAAAATGAAAAAGAACATGTAGTGTCGGTGCTTTTAAATTCTCCAACTCCTCCACGTTGTTTTCTTCCTTGGTGTAGAGACTTGCTTACGCCATCACTCCAGAGACAGAACATCACCTGGTGGATAATGGAGAAGTTCGGCAGTTTACGGTAAACGCTGGATACAGGGGACTGTCAATTGTCTGTACACAATATTAAAGATTGTATTTGTAATTATAATTTTTGTCCCTTCCCACAGCTGCAGCACTGGTTGGTAGTCTGAAAGCTACAGAGTGACAGTGTGTTAGAGAGCGTGAGTAAACAAGATGGGGGAAGTAAAAGAAGAAAAAAAAGGAATATGCATGTGCCGGCTGGATGACGATATATTTGATTGGATGGTTGGTTGGCTGGTTGGTTGGCTGGTTGGTTGGTGAGCCATGTTTAAAAGTGACAATACAAAGCTCTAAAAATGTTTCTTTTTTAATTTCTACTTTGGATGTGCCAGATTCTGTATTGACTCATTCCAATACTTGTGGCAGTTTTAGATGGGATTCAGCAACTGATGCTTCACTGAGTATTGGTATGGTCAGATGAGAAACACTCTAAATTAATATTAACAGTAATTCAGATTTTCACTAAATGTGTGAGGTGTGACTCTTTGTGAATCAGTTGTTTAGTTGTTGAAAGTTATTTCACTGTATCACAACTTGATAAGACCTATGAGACGGAAACCACTTTTCAAAAGCTTAACAATTGTTGAAAAAGTCTGAAGTTTAGACTTCTGATAGAGATATGGGTGAAGAAATTCTGAATCAATCTGATACCTAATGTTGACTGCAACATAGTTTTACTGAATCCATGTCAGTGTTTCATGATATGTCTCCTTCCACAATGACTGTTACAACAGATTCTGACTGGCCTGTATTTAGCACTTCAGGTACTGCATATATTGCATATTTTACATCAAGCGTCTAAGATATGAAATGTTGTGATATTTCAACCAAGCAGGTCCCTGTTCCCAAACCAAAACTGAACTGAACAAATATTTTGAAATTGTTCTAAAAATCTCTAATCTACTTTTGCAACACAGGTGACCACTGTTCATCGACATGGCTGATGAATCAACTTGCCTCAGTAATAATACCAGAATCTATACTGATCATCACCATCAGCAATTTCCAATTACAGTCTAAGGGCTACATAGCAGATAAACCAGACTTATAACAGAAAAATATCGTGATAGTCTCATGTTCGCGACCATTTGAGGTATCAAATTCACAAAAATTCTGATAAGTCCCCACATGAAACTATGTCAAAGATGAAAGCCAGGCCCCACCCCAGAACTTTGACTCCCCATGCAGTCGCAAATAGATAGTAATGCACATGCACTGCACCAAAATATCCTTTTGGTTTGGTGAACTGTTGATTATGGTTACATGCTTAAATCTCTGTTGTATTTCTCTTAACATCAAGATCACAATTTTCTCCATTCACCACAAAGCTTTCATTTGGCTCTCGTCAGATATCTATTGAGTTTAAAACTGTTTTTAAAGGATGCTTTTTATGAAATTGCAATTTGTGAGTAAATGTAATTTATGAAGTAAATAAAGTTCTATATCTGTGTAAGTAACTATAATGTAGAGGGGGTTCTATCGTATTGTACTGTATGGTACTTAATAATCAGACAAATGTGCTTCTATATGGATTATCGCTTTGTTACTGTGAAGATGAGACATATTAGGCTGAAGTAAATGGATGAGTTGTGCAAAGCCAAAAAAAAAAAAAAAAATCCCACACCAACTTTGACGAAAAAAAAGACGTTTTATCAAAAACTATCAAGTCATGTTGACATGGGTAAACAACCCTAGTGGTAGATGTGACATCAGTAGTTCTATCCCAAATGACAGTATCTCGCCATGCTGCTGTACTTGGCCTTGTTGTGTTTGACTGTGTGGCTTTGTTCTGTGCCATCGAATAAAGTCAAATAAACAAATCAAATCTGTACATTTCAAACTGACCAAACAGCCTCTTTGCTTCTTCTTGGATGAATCTCTTCCTCATGCAGAGGCTTTCTTAGACATCAAACAGGTGCGTGTTCCGGATCAGACAAGGCTGTGACTTTTTCCCAAAATCCAGATTCTGTCAGCGCTGCTTTCATAAATTATTGAAAAAACAGACAGGCACGCTTTCAACTCTCTTTGAGTCTTCCTCTTTGAAGGAATCAGACAGGAGAACGCATCAGATCCAACTGAAATTATACTGATCATTGTCAACCATCATCAACTCACATTGGGTTTTTCAATGTCAATATTTCCCTGAATTTCTCCAATTTGAATCTTTCATACTCCAACTTGTGGCAGCTCAAAGCAAAGCAATACACCACATTTTCTCCACAGCATCCCTGACTGCCGTGGAGACACACCTGTGTACGTTTGAAGTGTCCAAACGGTTTCCGCTCAAATCAGACGTCAGGATTTCCTGTCATGTCTTCAGGACGTGCAGCAGACAGGAACACGCTCATAATTCATAACAACGTTGGATTGGATGCAGCAAAACAAAACGCTGGCTTTCAACCCTTCAAAACCAATCCATACGGGAACACTTCCACCTCAATACGAACACCGGAGGAACAAATGGAGAGACACAATCACAGATGTAAGCTGGTAAAGAGCAGCTATAATTGACGTGGCTTTTGACTAAATTGGCCGGCATGAACCTGAATCTCTGGCGCTCATTAGTGGAACAAGAGGCAGAATGCACAAATGAGCTTTCCCGGAGGGCGCTCGATAGTCACCGATGATGGAGTGACAGGTGATTATCAAATCGACGTCTTCAAATGTTTGCGGATTATTGACATCTTTCATTTCAATAACTGAGTTTATTGACCATTTGACACGCCTGACAATAACCATCGCACCACTAGATGACATTTCATTGGCAGTGGCATCAACCAACAAGTTTTCTGTTCTAAAATGCGCAATGCATTTTTTTAGAAATATCTCAACCGACATGCCACAAACTGATGTAACACACTGAGGTACGGTAAATTACGACAAATGTTTTTTCATGTACCAATGGCCAATGTATTTATTTTGGGTGGGAGAGGACAGCAAAATGAAATTATGACCGCCTAACAAAACAGACAACACAACACACAGGACCACAATAACAGCAACAATATACATATCGGTCACAGCTTAATGTATACAGTGGAATAAAAACTACAAAAGACTGTGACAAATAGCAGTAAGGTGTTGCAGTTGTAGGATAAGTAGGTACTTAAACAGTTCTTTTTTTGAGGTACTTTTTTATCACAAGGTGATGTAGGAAACGAGAAAGTAAGTAAACAAACAAAATGGGTTTCTAGAATTTGATGCGTATTAGGTTTTGTTTTTGATTGATATGTTGTCTTGTTCATCCATGGGTGAGCATGATTTTGTGTGTGTGTGTGTTTGTGTGTGTGTGTGTGTGTGTGTGTGTGTGTGTGTGTGTGTGTCTTAAGGGTGACGGTGGGTTGGGGTTGGGATGGAGGCTGCAGCTCTTGGGGAAAAGCTGTCCCTCAGCCTATTGATCCGTGTCCTGGCTGTGCCGTCCCTCTTCCCTGTTGGCATTGGGACACAGAGGACATGTCCTGGGTGGCTGAGATTGCAGGTCGACCACGCTCAGCACACACAGCGTGTAACTCTGTTGCATTTTGATTCTTTATTCAGGAGTTTTCAATTTTTGTGTCCTGTCCTCCCCTATGTATGGTTGTTTTCTGTCTCTTTGTCCTTTCTGGCTTGTTCAGTCCTCCTCACCTCTAGCCTGTCTTTCTTTACCCTTGTCTCCTGTCCACACCATCCCCTTTGTCCCTATTCCATTGCTGTACACTTGTTCCTGCTTGTCTACATGGATCTTTCCCATCATCATTGTAGGATAGTCTGAGTCTCTCTGTCTCACTCAATTTTTCATTTTTGCTGCCTGCTTGTTGTGCTCCCTGGTTTGTTCATTGCAAGTGTGTTTTCTGTTGTTAGTCATGTCGGATGTTGACGGTGGTTCGTTACTGTCCCAGCCATTAGATTCAGGGATATTGCCTTGTGAAAATTAATGTTGCATCATGGTTTTCTCAGTGAAATTGCACTGCATCATATCAGCTGCATCTGGCAACACAGCAACTCACAATTCACAATTCTATGGCAAATGTATCTCAACAGCGTGGAATAACCATTACATTTTACTGCCAAACAAATTTAGAGAAAAAAAGATGGAGTGTGTAGAGTCCTCCTATACTCCCAGTCAGACCAAATAGACATCAGCCTCCCATGACTTCATATGTTGATATAGAATAATGTGTGCTGACTCAAACGTCATTATTGGAAGTACTTAACTGAACAAAAGTTTCATCAAATAACAACTTACAGCCAATAATTAAGTCAATTCTACTTTATTCATTATACTCTTTAAAAAGATATTGTCAGACTATCTACAATCAATAGAAGCATTTTGTTACTGTCCCAGCAGTTGCAACTGCTGTGTCGTGCAAGATACATAGAATTCACAACGCTGACATCTTGTGGTGAAAATGAAAGTTACAGCAAGATTTTTGTCTGAGGTACTGTGTGTTTCCCATGTTCCCAAGATAGAGTACCCCAAGGACTTTTTCTTAATCTCAGGATCTAAAAAAAGTGGAACCCCACTGTAAACATGAAGACTGATGATGTTTAGATGGGAAATTCCATGTTTCATTTACTGACAAACAGATCACTTTGTTTACAACGAGAGAGCGATAGGAAATTTTGTGGCAATAGATACCATGATGGAGATTAATCATTATGATAATGGTGATGATGGCGATGATATTTTGTATCCTGGAGCCACTTTGTTACATCTCAGAAATCACACGCCTTCATCACCGCGATCCGATGTAAGCAAACACTGTCATTAGCGAGCCCCAGGTATCGAGATGATCATTAATCCGAACATTTATCATTATGAGTGACTCCCACCGGAATTTTGTTGCCGCAGGAAATGGGTCACTTGAAAATAATGTCCACGAAAAAAAAGAGATCTCGATGTTCCCCGACACAATTATAGTACAACAAACAAACATGTTTTTGTCCCATGCTGGCAACCAAACCTCTCCAATTGGTCTCCCGGTGCCTAATTAAGTCTATTACGGGAGTTGCAGAGGTTTAAACCATGGAGTCCAATCGATTTATCTGGGTGTTTATCGGTCCTTCAAGTACGTACTCACCCACCTGTGAGTATTTCTGGGTCCTTTCTTCGAATGGGAGCGTCTTTTACTCGGGTAATACTCTGGAAACAGCTTATTCACCTGTAAGTTGTGAGAGAGGTTGTGAGAAAATCGCGGCGTGTTCCCATGGCTACACCCCCCACAGATGAGCTCCCTCGGCGCCCAGCCTGCGCGGGGGAGACCCGTTACTCGTTTGTTATCATCCAGGGGCGCAACGACGCGCACACAGCTGTCACTACTCAGCAGCCGCTCACCAGCAACCGACTCAAACACACACCTCGCTGACATTTGACGAGTCGCACCCCTCTGGATACCCTCCTCTATCTTTTTCACATCTTCTTACCGCTCCATCTATCCGCGCTGCGACCTGCCCGCGTCCCCATCTAGGAAGCGAAGAGATTTTTTGCGCGTATTTATTTGTTCCCGCAACTTTCTAAGAGTTCAACAGTTTGGCGAGGATGGACTACGGAAGATATGAGTGTAGCGATTTATAAACTCACCTCTCCTCTCTGGGAACGCGTATTTGTGATTTCGATACTTTGTACTTTCATTTGAAGTTTTACGCCTTTTACGCCCACTTTTACGCGTAACGATGAGCGCGGATAAGCATAACTTTTTGGCCCAGCCGGTGGTGAAGAACCTCTTCGTGTACCGCAACGGCGACCCGTACTTCGAGGCTCGCCGCATAGTGATAAACCAGAGGAGGGTGTGTAACTTTGAGACGCTGCTGAAAGAGGTCACCGGTGGGATACAAGCCCCGTTTGGAGCGGTGAGGAACATCTACACACCACGAGGAGGCCACAGGGTGGATTGTCTGGAGAGCCTGCAGAGCGGGGAGCAGTATGTGGCAGCGGGCCGGGAGAAGTTCAAAAAACTGGAGTAAGACTCAATGTTTTCTGTCTAAATGTTGATTTTTACAAGCAGTGCCTAGGACCATATGCTAGAGGCTAAGAAATGTAAACAAATCCCTGTATTGAGAGCAAAGCTAAAATAAGATATGATAAGATAAGATAAGATAAGATAAGATTATAGCACACTCTATGACAACATGACAAAGTCTTGATGCCTTTTTTTCCCTCAGCATGTTTGTTTCATTCATAGTCAGTAATTCTTGTAGGAATACTTAAGTGCAACAGGTGCAAAAGCAGCGAGTACCCACTGAGTACCAATCACTCCTAATACAAACATATCATCTGAATTGATTGCAGATTTATCTAGAGTGTGTTTTAGCCAATCTGCCAGGCAGGCCCACCACACAGTTAACTGTACACACAAATTCAGCATAATTCACAAAATGGGTACACACTGTTTAAAGTAGAGGCCCACAATATCTGTAATTCAGTCACATTACATTTCTATGTAATTCCATCAATTAGGTTGTCTGTGGGCCGCACCAAGCGAGGGGGAGGGGTTTAGATGGATTGAGCGGGGATTGGATTTGCTGCGGGCCCTCAGGTGACTTTGCTCTCTGTTTACAGTTATTTACAGATTGGAACCAGGAAGAAAAGGACGACACAGACAGGCCCCGCGCTGGTAAGAGCAGCGCGGAATCGAAGTGTGGACGTGGCCTCGGGTGATGAAAAGGTCAGAATAGTGTCAGTCACGCTCAGCCCATGTTGACCGGGAAAATAAACGAGAAGAGCTGTTGTGTAGCACATTTTGGAATGCACGCTGGGTTTCATTCACTTCCATTTGTGCAGACTGTGAAAGATATTCACCAAAAGTTATAAACGAAAAATTAAGTTAAAAACAGTTCAGATATTATTAGAATTAGATTAGAATTACCTTTATTATTGCGTTCTCTATCAGTAATGTCCCACACAGCCCCACCTTTGGCCTCTGAAACTGGGTCACAATTCAGAATGGATGAAGGTGTGGGAACCTTCCCTCCTCCTCTTCGCACGTGGCATGTGCACATCAAAGTTGTACATTCTGCCCGACACCCGCGGCGAGAAAAGCCTGGGCGCAGGTCGCTGAAGCCGGGTGTAATGTTTGGTCATTCTCCTCTATTCTCGACTGTGAAGAATCACTTTGTTGTGGTGTCAGTGGCCATGCATTATTTATTTATGGATCATAATCATGCCCCAGTCAATGCATCTTTAATCACCCGCTGCAAAGTCACAGCCACAACAAGAGCGGCTTAAAGTCACATAAGCCACACGCTCATGTCAACCACAGGTCCCCTTTCCACATCACAGCTGCCTTTTAGTCTTTTGACGCCGTTATCCGTATCATCTGGCATCATGGCCGTATCATATATTTATAGAGCGTATTCAGGATTGATGATTTGTATTTTGATATGTGCACCCCAGAGGTCATTTTACTGAGATACAAAAATCCATCCTGAGAAACTGCCAGTTTGTAACAGTGGTCACACTCTCCCATTTGTTTTCTTTCTGAAATACTGAATTTCATTCTAATCTGTTAGTTTTAAAGGTTAAGTTTCTCCTCAAATCTGCATGAGATTTTCCATGGGGGGTGAAAATACCAGACAAGTCCATGTAAGCGCACTTGTTCTCAGACACAAAGCTGAGGGTAACTGATCATCCTGTATGTGATGAAGAGGAGCTTCAACACTCAGTGACCCTTCAAGAGTGGCACATCATCATAATTTATGCATCCTTTTGGAAAACACAGATTATCTAATCAGTTAACTGAATCCACTTGCATGTATTCTCTGACATACAAAAAACCTTTGAGACATGTCCATCCTCAAATTAGTTTTTTATTGAGATTGCCATAATCTATAAATTCAATTAAAAATATCACCAGATACTGAACATTTTCTGAAATAATTACTGCCACACAAAAGACACTAGCATTACCCTTAGCGTTCTTCACTTTATTTTAGCCCAAAGCTGAAGGGCTACTTACTTCCACTGTGATTACCTGGCAAATCTAAGTAGCCAATTTAGCCTCTTAACCTGACTGATTGCGCAGATTACGGCAACTCTGCTACGTTAAAACACAATTCTGACTTCAGCCCAGTGTTCTGTAGTGTAGTTACCATGTCATCCTGATTAAGAAATACAAGCGTAATTGGAAGGATGATTGGGGTAACGCATGATTTGACTCCTGTTTATCTCTCTAATGCGGGATCCTGATACGGGAAAACCTGTGTTGTGAGTGATAATTCACTGCAAAGCATCGCTCTTTCACCTTGAAAATGAAACTTACAAATAGCAGTCTTAATAACCTATTTTTGACGAGAGCACTGGGAACTGATCACAGTTCATATTCTTTCTATATACAGTATACTCAGTCATACAAATAGAATCGACACCGTTAATCTGGGAATATCTAACATACAGTATGTCAATCTAATAGCAAGTGCAAAAAATGTTTTAGGAAAACCAAAACAGATGACCTAGACTGAGAGATTTGCTCCTGAAAAGTAAAGTAGGTGTTAGGACACATCAGCGTCTTGTTTTCTCACTGTTGGTGAGTTTGCCTCGGAACTCCTGCCCTTATTTGGATTGCATGTTTGTTTGGCTCCCGTCCTCCCCACCTATGTTGCTAGGTTGAACCTATAGAACCCTGATCACCTCCAACATACCTGCTGTCTCTCATAGGATCAGAATCACCGCATGTTGCCAGGTTTTATGGGACAGGGCATGCCAAGCTGTCTTAAACCGCCCAGTCTCAGGAGATGAGGGAGAACCCTCTCTATTGTTCATTATCGAAGCAGAGATCACAAACTGATGCCGTCAGCCTCTGCACTGGAACTCTTTATTTAAAGAATGAATTGCTTTGTTTTGCATTGTGTAGTACAATAACAATGCAAAAAAAAAGAGAAAATAAATGCTCATAGTCTCACCTTGTTCATCCAGCTACAATAACAACCATTGCATGTATGACAGCACTGCATTTTTAACTTATTGAGGCATTTCATAGGCGTATTGGTCCCTTAAGCTCCACAATTCTCAAAAGTGTGTGACTAAGACAGTGAGTCATCCGTTCCTGGTTTTATAGTCTGAGGTAATTAAGAGTAATTTTGTGGTGACAGAGTAGGCATTGTTGTGTTTCATGATCCTATCTTGATTCCTGCAGCATTTCCACAGCTGCACGTAATTCGCACCTGCAAGCTGTTTTTTAAACTGAAAATGTGCCTCCTTAACAGTGAGAGGAGGACCCGCGGGCTTGTCTTTAAAGCAACAACTTCAGAACATGCATTCTAATTACACTGATGTATTGACAATGTTGATACGGGGCGTGTGTATGTTGTACCACGATTGCTATTAAATTGCATCATGCCTGGGAGCTCACCACTGGGTGGGACCTGATCTAATTTGTTATGTTGTGCCCTCAGTGGTAATATCTCCAGACTAACAACATCTAGGCATCGGTAGCATCCTGTGGCTACAAGTAAAAGCCTGTACAATCCCTCTGATATGTAACTCCACCAATCTCATTTGGGCCCACTGTCATGATGTACGCCAAGATAGGAGAGGTCAGCACCTTTCCAAAACCTCAGATTTGGCACGGCAACATTGGCAGAAGGCACTTGCAGGGGATTGCCAAAATGCTTTGTATAGAAAATGTTTGTGTGGCCGGTGGGTTAAACACAGAGGACAGATTTCATCAGTGTGTGTGTATTTCTGCTTGCAGAGGAGTAAAAATACTTCATGTCAATAAGAACAACATGCTGTTTGTCTTCCTCTTCCGTCCTTGTTCTTCTACCTTTAATCCATCTCTTTGTGGTTATTGTCGTTGCAGGCCAAACCAGTGCCGCAGAGTCGAATCGTCGTGTCAGCTCGATTTCTGAAACCCATCAAAGAGCCGTGTCCGATATTGTAAGCTAATATTCTGTTTACACCTCCTACTCATTAGCTGATGTGTTATCATTTATCCCGACTGCGTATCACTTTCAGAGATAACGTCGCATCAATTCCCAATCTTCTAAAACATCTGCTTCACGCAGACAGCAACAAAACTCTGACCTGTGTTTTTTCCCCTGTGCAGCGTGGCAGCAAACGGTGACGTGATCAATCCGGCAATCAGGCTATTGATCCACCAGAAGGTGCTGGACCAATATGACAAAATCCTGGAGCTGATTACGGAGAGGATGGGCCTGCGTATCCTGGGGGGTGTAAGAAGGTGACGCTCTTCTGTGGTTTTCCTGAAACCCTCAGTGCAGAGTACTCCGATGTTGTGTGTGTGGCTTTTCTTCATCATGCAGTGCTGATACACAGCTTAATGCTACAGCAACAGAAACAGTTTACATCCTTATTATCGAAAATCTGATTACGCTCAAATTGCTTCATCTTATGAATGACGCAAAGAGGCAATCTTAGACTGTAAATAATTTCACATTCACAAGATTATTTACAGAATATGTTCTTTGCATGTTATGTAGATAAATTGTGTCTTCACAGAAAACAGTTGATTGTGAATGCAATTACTGTCGTAATGAGGAAATGCATTTTGTAATTATGCACTGCAACACAGGTGCGTGTTGTCTCCAAGAGGCTGTTGTGATAATGCGGCGATACACATAAAGACTATATGGGTTTGTTTGCCTTTGTTCTAGCCTGTACACGTTTGAAGGCCAGCAGGTGACTGATGGGAAGCAGCTGGAGAGCGGTCAGCTGTATGTGGCTGTCGGACGGGAGAAGTTCAAAAGAATGCCCTACAGTGAATCCCTCTACCTCAAAACCAAAGGAACCAAGAGAGGGAGCGGGTAAGAGCCACAACTGCGGAGTGTCTTTTTTGGTGGAGTCTTTTTATCAAGCATTAGACGTGATTATCGCTTTGCCCCACGAGGTCAAAATCTTGAGCAGCAAAAAACAGAATGTATTGACGGCTCAGCATTTGGTTTGCAGCAGATGGTTCCTGCTTCTGTGTTTGTCCTGCCACTGGATTTGCAGCCAGAACCCGTATGAGAAAATTGCGATACTGTATTGATACAGACTCAACCACATCATAATTCATTTCAGGACCATATTATCATCTCTGACATTATATTTATGTACACACGACTGGTCAAAGGTTTTTGAGCACCCCAGCTTTTCCAGAATTTCATTGAAAATGATAGTTTAATGTCTGACATTAAAGGAACATGTGAAGCAGTCAGGTGTTCTTAGATGAGGAAAATATTTCCGTTGTACTTCATCTTAGAGGGATATTTTGAGGATGAGCGAAGTTGTAAAATCCCACATTCCTCTCTTGTCATTCTGTCTTTGAACATGTGAGGTTTTGAATACCAGCGACATTACTCTCTGTCCTCCATATTGAAATGTTTGTGTATTGACCATAAGCGACGTCAGGCGTCTTTGCTGACCACCAAAATGTGCAGAAGGTTTTTCTGGAAGAAACCAGGAGCTGATATTCCTTGTCCTCTGCTTCTAGAGTGAAAAATTCTTCACTACCACCAATCTACAGACTCTCAAAGACGAGTGGAACTGTAAGAGCATCTTATGCATTTATATCATTCAATTCCACAGCATAAAAACTGCCGTGAGTACAACTTAAACATTCTGCAGATAAAGGTAGACCAGTCAACCAACTATGTTCCAACATTACACTTTTATTTAAGGATTTTTTATCTTAGTTTTTTGTTTTAGTGAGTGTGTAAGTGCTAGAAAAACACAACCTATAATGTGATGACTTATAGTTGTATATTTCCTGCCATATGCCTGAGTTAAAACTGTCATATCACTCATGTAATTCCGCTTTGCTCATGTGGACCCGTGGCTCTCCACTAGGTCAAGCCAACCGTTCGGAGTAGCGACAGCGGAAACTCCAAGGGTTTGCCTTCAGCCCCAGCTGCTAACAACAACAGCAACAACAAAGAGCAGCAGCTGTCCTCCATTGTGCGCGAGATATCCCAGGCCAGACTCATCTCCTTACGCAAGAAGAGGAGCAGACAGAGCATAACCACCGACAATGGTAAGGCACAAGACAGAATGCAAGGAGTGAAACCGAGTCTAATGTTTTCATGTTGAGAGACCATAGTTTAAGACTATAAAACACGAAAAGTGCCATGAGACATACTGTAGTTTGGACTGATATCGGACTCAATGGGTAAGATACTCTGTAATCTGACTGTGATGAAGGCAGTTCCTCACCAGCCATGAATCTCACTGCATGTCAGACTCTGTGTACAACAATGTACATCAACCCTAAACCATGAGATGGTGGTCTAATGAGTGAGTGGATTCATTTGAAGCTTTTACAGTATAACACCATGCATGATGCAGTCATACTGTTGATATACAGGAGTAGTACTATTTCTGTTCAATGGACAAGTTTGAAAAGAGGTAGATGAGCAAATGTGTAAACATTAAAATGTCATTGCAAGAAAGAAAGAAAGAGAGGGAGGAAGGGGAAGTAAAGGCATAGATAATGAAGGAATTAAAACGAGAGGATAAGACAGTAAAAATCGACAATTTCTAGACAATTACAGTTTATATAACCTGCAGCTTCCATTAGTGACCACACTGAGGCACTGTTGTTCTGCGGTGACTGCTTGGCGCCAGATCAACATGGTGGCACCATCACCAGAAACACATTACATCATCTCCAGACCTCGTGATTAATCTGTCCTTGTGCTCTGCCAACAAAACTGAAACATCCTTTTAGCCACTTTTGTTCTAATTAACAGCTTCCATCATTTGCTGCATGTGGAAAAAGTTCTGTGGGGATCCAAACAGACATGACAAATTTATTGCAGGATGTCAAATCGCATTCGGCAAGATTTAATTACCACCTTTCCCCCCGAAAAACACTCTCAACTTTCCGATCTGTGTGATCTGCCACGGCGGCGCACATCGCATTACGTCATCCTGCGACTCCTCGTTAGGTGATGGATTTTCTCCTCTGTGAGAGGGGTTGACACCAGAACAGGGCAGGAGCATGGAGCGCTGTGTGTTTGTGTGTTTATGTGTGTGTGTGTGCGGTCCCTGGGAAGCTGGCATTTTGCATCATAGGAGGGGATTGTGTGTACTTTATCTGTGTGTGCGCACACGCTTTGTTGCAGGTGCTGTAATGTCAACCTCAAACATTAGATTGGGTGGATTTGCACAGTTTGGGCAGAGAGAGAGATGATGATGAGAGAGAGTGAGAGAGAGAGAGAGAGAGAGAGAGAGAGAGATGTTACATTACTGCTCTCCTTGGGTGACATTGGGGAAAAGATTGAATTAAATGGACAGACGGCACAGACAACAAGAGGTGGCGTCGGATAAGATGTTTTGAGCGGCTTAGATAGTGTATCACTTACTCATGCACCCTTCAGCGTTTGACCCACAAAGTCTGCTGCCAAACGCTGTCGCGTGGATGGGGAATAATATTTTGTTTACTAGCTGACGGCGAGCCTCTGTCCGTGGTGCTGAAACGCTTTGTAGGCACGGTTGTTATTTCCCAGGGATTTGTTAAAAGCTGGAATTGTTTTTCGCTCTGCGTTTCAAAAGACAAAAGTGCTGATGTCATTGCACCCAGATGCAAATTAAGTCAGTACCCACTGATTTCCCAAATGCAAATAGGTTTAGTGTTTATCCAGGAAGGACATTCTGTCATGTTTATGTATTCATTGTTTGTGTGTGTCTCTCTGTGTGTGTGTGGCTGTGTGGCTGTGTGCCTTGTTTCCTTGCCTGTGTTATTTTTCCTTTGGGGAATTTTGCCCTGCCAAGCTTGGGAGGTAAATGCATTCTGGCACCAAATGAACACAGCCAGAAGCACAAATACAAGATAGTTATGAAGGTGTCATATTTCTCTAAAGATTTTAGCCGGTCTTGGAAGGGAAGATGGAGCCGCACAGGCTGAGACAAATAACCGGGGAGAACACACAAAATGACACAGTCTGACCCCGTAACTTGAGATTCTCTCTCTCTGTGCTTCTGTGACAGGGCGTGCGATGCTGCCATCCAAGTGTGTGTGTGTGTGTCTGTCCGTGTGTGTGTGTGTGTGTGCATGACCATGCCAGTCCATTACTCACTGTCTATCAGCCGCGGGGAACCACACTAAGCATAACTGAAACAGTTTCTGACTTTTCTGCTTCATTAGACTGAACACGGCGGTGAGAGACAGCAGAGACAGCGCAGAGGCAGGGCGTGAACTCATGCAGCAAAGGTCACCAAATTCATTAAAAATTCAACCACGACAATATCTGTCCTGACCTATTTAACCACCGCCATGTCCCGCCTGTCTTCACGCTGTCCTTTATGCTCGGCTTTTGCGGCAAAAAACTAAAATACATCATTCCCTCTCCTGCCAACCTGGGTTTGGAAATTGGATTAATTTTGTTTTCATCTGTTAATAAAATAGATTGAGGAGATGAATTTGTCCGGCGAGGATCTGAAGGGAGATAAAGAAAAAAGAAAAAAAGAGGCAGATGGAGTCAAAGGGGCTGCAGAGATGAAGGCAGGTGGACGTGCGAGGATGGAGATGAGAGAGGGAGGACGGGAGCAGGCGTAATCAAAGAGGGTGAATGCAATGAATAGGGGCGAGACGGCGGCGGAACAAGTGCGTCGGACGGAGCGCGGTGGGGCAGAGGGATGGGTGGGGTCCGGGTAATTGCCTTTCATTTGGATAATCTCTCCATTTAGCGTCATCAAAGCGGGATTTTACTTGCCTCGGCCCCTCGCCGCTACCGGACCAAAATCAACAAAAGAGCATGGAGTGATGGAAGGAGAGGCCGAGACAGAGAG
>OMPJ01039032.1:0-13357 GCA_900312935.1 Carapus acus | reverse complement strand
CTTTGAAATTTTGTATTTAGCAAATTTGTTTTGTGATATATTTATTTCTCAAATACTTATATAAACATATTTACAGATAAATAATAATTATATTTACATAAAAACATATAGAAATATGTATATAACAAATTATCTTATTTATTCATTCACTCTCTGAAAAAGGGGATTTTTTCAAATATGTTTTGTGATATTTTTATTTGTCAGATATTTTATTATTTATCAATTTTGTTATTTAATTTACCTTTAACTTTCCCAGTGAAGTTATTTACTGTATTTGACAGACTACAAGATGCTCACAAAAAAATTAATTAATGCACTTGTTGAAAATGTGTATTTATCGAATATGTTTGTGGATATATTAATCAAATATTTCACATATAATTGAAATATTTGTATTTTTTCATCATTTCATCACATTTTTATATCATTTTCCTAGTCAAGTTATGTACTGTGTTTTCAGGACTGTAAATCACTCTGGATTATAAGTTGCACTAGAAAATATATAATAGTGAAGAAAAAAACTGACTTTATGTCGCCCTTTTTTGGGGGTAAATTTATTTTACAAAATCTGAGACCAAAAATAGACATTTAATCTTGAAAGGCAAATTAAAGAAATGATAACAGAATAGAGAAAAACAGTCTGAATTGTTATACAGCACTGTTGTTATGCAGCTACATGAACCATGGACAACCTACTCAATACGTGTCCGGTATGTTAATGTAACAATTATTCAGATAACTAAACCATTTAAAAACAACCTAACAAGTTGACTAAAACCCTCCTTCTCACCCCTCTTCTCTGCTGTGTGTGTGCAGAGTCGGGAGTTCCTAGCATCCCTCGCTTACAGAGTCTGATCGAGGCGGCGTGGGCAGAGGGCCTGGACCCCCACGGAGCCTCGCACTTCGACGGGCGGCTGCAGGGCACGCGAGCCTGGATTGGAGCCACGGAGATCTACAGCCTGCTCACGTCTCTGAGCATCAGGTGGGCTCCGTCGCTGTCACCTAGAGCGGGATTGAAGATTTCATCATTGACAGAAATACGGCCGTTGTCGTTGTTTTGCAGCGCCCAGATCGTGGACTTCCACCAGCCCACCGGCCCCACAGACACCCACCCGAGGCTGTTTGAGTGGGTGAAGCTCTACTTCTCCCAGGCCTGTCGGGACGGCAGAATACCACCCCGGGTCTTCCAGACCGCCCGGCCTCCGTTATACCTGCAGCATCAAGGTACGCCGATGCTCCGCCGACAGTCCCGCAGATAGAAACAGAGAGCAGGTTTGACCCCCTGACCTCCGGCCCGCAGGGCACAGCCGGTCCATCGTGGGCGTGGAGCAGAGGAGGAACGGGACGCTCTGCCTCCTGCTCCTGGACCCTGGCTGCTCCCCCTCAGACGCCAGGAAGCTGCTGAGCGAAGACACGGTGGCCGCCGCCGTCCGCCAAATGAGGAAGTTTCCCCGGAACCTGACGCACAAACAGTACCAGGTGGTGGCCGTGCAAGGCGTCCTGTCCCCGCAGGACAAACAGGTGTGTGAGTGTGTGTGGGGGCGTCTCTAACAGATGATGGTGTGAAGAAGCAGAGGTCCACCAGGAGATGTGTGACCATCTGTGCTTGTGTTTCCAGGTGTGCATCGTGAAGTCTCAGTCTCTGTGTGCAGAGAGGATCCCATGAGGACACACAGCCGCCGCCCACACCTCCACTTTACAGCCTGCTGGAATCTTCTCAGCCGACTGTTTGTCTTAATTCATATGGTTTTGTTTTTAAAGTTATTAAATAATTTTTTTAAGAAAGTGTTTGTTGTCTGATTGCTTCCTCTCTCCACAAAGACAATCAAAAAAATATAAAAATAGCACTTATGGGATTTGAAACCTGACCGCCAGCAGCACAACCGTCCGCTCCTCCTCTGGCCCACAGGGGCAGAGACGCTACATGCACATCAGCTACACTTCACTCACAAGCTGTCCTCTCCCCTACCTCCTCCAGACAGACGGACGGACGGCCAGACAGACGGACGGACAGACAGACAGACAAACGGACGGACAGATGGACGGACAGACGGACGGACGGACAGAGAGACGGACGAACGGACAGACAGACAGACGGACGGACGGACAGACAGACAAACTGACGGACAGACAGACAGACAGACGGACGGACAGACAGAGACGGACAGACAAACGGACGGACAGACAGACAGACAGACAAACGGACGGACAGACGGACAGACAAACTGACGGACAGACAGATAGACAAACGGACAGACAGACGGAAGGACAGACGGAAGGACGGACAGACAGACAAACGGACAGACAGACAAACGGACGGACGGACAGACAGACAAACGGACAGACAAACGGACGGACAGACAGACAAATGGACGGACAGACAAACGGACGGACAGACAAACGGACGGACAGAAGGTCGGACAAACGGGAGGACGGACAGACAGACAGACAAACTGACGGACGGACGGACCTACCGACAGACGGACAGACGGACAGACAGAGACGGACGGAGAGACAGACAGAGACGGCCGGAGAAACGGAGGAGAAACGGACAGACTGGTGGACGGACAGGCAGACGAATGAATAATTAAATGAAACCGCGCCTACCCGATGGAAGCTAAATGACCCCGCACCCCTCAGTACTGCTATGAGATTCCGGAGGCCGCGGGTCTCGTACCCTCGCCCGCTCAACTCTCAGCAGCACAGCCGTACAGCTGTGCCCTTCCTCTGGCCTACGGATTCAGACACTCTCGCACTCCTATTCTGTGGTTTGCTCTCCACCACCGTCCCCACTATCCTCTTTCTCTCCTGCCCTCCAGGCGGCGCCTCACCCGGGCGGCGCCCGCAGCCGCGCGAAATTACGCTAACCTGCCCAAAGTTCATCGTAAGACGCGTGTGCGCGTCCCATCGCTTATTTCCAAGTCAGTCAGAGGAGAGGAGGTCGCAGAGAACAGGTCTGCTCAGGTAGGATCGGGATTTGCGCGTTTACGCTTCCGATCCGCGATGCGCTGAACAAAACAAAACAAAAAATCATAATTTGCTGTCTTTTCTTCCTCAGACTGGGTGGTTTGAGTGTTGCGCAGTGGTCTGACATCATGGCAACAGCGGAAACGTAATTAGCAAAATAATCATCGAGCTTTATTCACGGACCACAAGCAGCCAGGCTGCGATTAAAAAAAATAAATAAATAAAAATAAAACTTTTTCTGCCTTTTTTTTTACGCAGAGACATCGACGGTCCCGCAATTCTGACGCACAACGGCGTCAATTTGATCAGAGGAATCCATGTCCCAGATGAGGTGGACCAGATATCCAGCTTGGACATCAGGGACTCGGACGTGTTTGTCGTCACATACCCAAGATCAGGTAAACACACGCACGCACACACATTGCAAAATCGACTTCACTCTCTAGGGACATCACCTTTCGCTCACTCTTGGCTGTTTTTTTTTTGACATATTGACATATTGCAGTAAATTCAGTTCATTCAAGTTGAACTTACAATTCCCAAACAGTGGTGTGGTGCAATTACAGGGGCTTTAGAGTTCAGTCTCAATGGTCCACAGTTCCTCCCTTGCTGCCAACAGGTCGAGGGTCAGTCAATTCCGAATCCACGGCTGTTGGTTTGAGGTTAATGCCGGCAATATTTGCTTTACTCCACAGGAGTTAAACTAAAAATCATTTTATGTGGCCCTTGAGCCCGAGTGACTGTTTCACGATTCAATATTCCGCTATTCAAAATTTCACTATTCAAAGTGCGGACTCGTCGTGAAATTCCAGCTGATGTTTCGGACCTGGTCCACAGGCACCATCTGGATGCAGCAGATCTTGGTGCTGCTGGGGGTGAACGGCGATTTGACGGCCGTCGACAACACAAAAGAGACCAACAGCGACTTTCTCCCCTGGATCGAGGCCCAGGGTCACGCCAAGATGTTCAGGGAGGCGCCCTCGCCCAGGACGTACGTCACCCATCTGCCCAGCCGAGTCATGCCCGCCGCCCTCAGGCAGAAAAGGGGAAAAGTCAGTGCCATCTTTGCTAGGCTGGGAGGGGAGGGAGCTTGAGGTGAAAACCCACCCCAGGAAGGGTGAGGGACAACATCTTTTTTTTTATGTATTCACACTTTATTCCTCCTCTTGAAGGTGATCTATGTGGCCAGAAATCCAAAGGACGTTCTTGTGTCGTACTTCCACTTTCACAAAATTATATCTGTGTTGGAAACACCAACGAATTTCGATGTCTTCTTCGAGAAGTTCCTCCACGGGGACGGTAAGATGGACCAGCGGTCCGCAGAGTTTCAGACGAGCCGAGTAGTTTGTTTACTGTGTTTACTGCTTTACGTTGCAGTGTACGGTGGCAGTTGGTTTGAGCACGTTAAGGACTGGTACCAACACAAGGACGACGTGAACTTCCTCCTCCTCACTTATGAGGACATGATACGAGTAGGAGCCTCAGTTCTCTGTAGCACAGAATCTCAAAGCAGCCTTTCAATGCTCACAACGCACTCTTCCTCAGGATCTGAGGTCAGTGGTGGAGAGGATCTGCTCATTCATAGGTAAGGAGCTAACTGATGAGCAGCTGGCCAGCGTGGTGAAGTACAGCACCTTCCACAACATGAAGAAGATCCCTCTGGCCAGCTACGAGAATTTGAAAAACGAACTGATCGACCACCGGCAGGGCGGTTTCATGAGGAAAGGTTTGTGTTTTTCGCATCTATCTCTGATAGGCATGATGAAAAAGTTAAACATGGATCCTGAGTGAAATCCAGCAGGAGAAGGAACCAACGGAATCCACACACACCCTGTGTCTGTGTGCCCACTGTTCCCTCGAGGTGGCTCAGGTGCCTTAAAGCAAGGCACATAACCATAACTACCTGCCACGGCAACTGAACAGGAGGGTCAAAGCTGTTTTCCTTGGAATTAGGGAAGCCTCTCAAAGTGAAAAACACGACAGATCCTCGTGTTTACTCCTGCAAGACCTCTTCTTTTGTTCTCTCTCCTCTTCACAGGCACCATCGGAGACTGGAAGAACCATTTCACTGTGTCTCAGAATGAGAAGTTTGACAGAATCTTCCAGAAGGAGATGAAGGATTTTCCCTTGACTTTCACCTGGGACCTCCGAGACAGTGCCTGATGGGACGCTGTCGTAGCAGATTGCTACAATGAACATTACAAGAGATTTACTCTCTGGTGAAATGGAATTTAGATTTCAGTAACACGGGAACAATCTGCTGATGTTACTTTCATTAAAAATACAGATTAATTCACAGTGTGCTCTCGGATGTCCTGTAAACATCCTCCTGTGTGTGTGGTGTGTACCTGTAGTGTGTCCTCCCTTCTTCAGAACAAACTCTGCCTTCTGGTCTCACGTGAATCAACACTGGTAAACTTTGCCACTGCTCTCTCTGGGATGTATACAGTTTCTCCAAACCAAACCAGGTTCCTCCCAGACATTCTGTCGATGATAATGACTGAGAGGGGCCCGTGAAGTGCACCGCAAGGTAGCTCAACAACATTACACTCCCCCTGCTGTCTCGCTCTGGTAACTACAACTGCTATTAATGCTGGAGTTAGAATGGCATTTTGAACATAATAAAGGAACACAAAGACACTGTACTAAAACTATTAGAACAGGAAGTAAATAATTTTAACCTTAAACTATGATATAAAACGGACATGCTTACACTATTTCAGAATGTGAAAAATACTCCATATGAGGGACTGATGTTTATCTATTGCTGATTATTCCATCCATCACATATTCATAGGCCTAATACACGGCGACACAAACAACAATGGAGGAGGGAGAGAGATGCGCATTTTCGAGCTGGCAATACAATCACTATTTTGAGATTTTGTCAGAAAAAGATGGCAATATCAAGGTTCGTTGTACACTCTTTGCTGGTGGCGACAAATTCCTATCTAGCTACAAAAACGCGACGTTAAATTCAAAGAAACGATTGGAGTCGCAGCGCTGCACAGTCTAACTTATAGAGTAAATCCCACAAGGTGGTACGAAGCCGAGAGCAGGAGGTCCCCCACCACCCAAACAACAGAAGCTGGACTTCGGCGCAAGATAGTAATCTCGCCTAGGGCACTAAATTAGGTAGAGCCGGCCCTGATCGCACACCAGTAGTTTCTCTCCTGCCCTCCAGGTGGCGCCTCACCTAAACGCGTAATTACGCACGGCGCGCCTCCCCAAAGGTCATCTTAAGGATGTGTGGCTGTGCCTCCCACTGCTTATTTCCAACTCTGGGAAGGGTAAAAGATCGCAGAGTGGAGGTGTGCTCAGGTAGGAGCGGGCTTTGCGCGGCTGCGCGCCCGATCTGCGTTTGGCGGATTGGTTTGTCCCCTCGGAACGATCTTAAAAAGTAACAGTCACCCGATGATCATTTCTTCTCTTTTTTTCCCAGACTAGGCAGTTAGATTTTCTCGCAGACGTCTGACGTGATGGAAAGACCGGAAATGTAATTAACAAAATAATCATCACGCTTTATTCGCGGACCACCAGCAGCCGGATTGCGATTTAGAAAAAAAAATCCAATGACTTGTTTACGCAGAGACATCGACGGTCCCGGAATTCTGATGCACAACGGCATCAGTTTATTAAGGGGAATCCATGTCCCAGATGAGGTGGACCAGATATCCAGCTTAGACATCAGGGACTCGGACGTGTTTGTCGTCACGTACCCAAAATCAGGTGAGCACAGAAGTCCACACACGCGTAATCTGCCTTGCAAAATGAGCTTCACTCCTCTGGGTGGAGAAGAAATGTTCCCATATTTGACTATGAAAAGCATGTGAACGGGCTCAAAGAGTTGTGGGGTAATTTCAGTTTTCTACTTACCGTGTAAACAGCATACTGTGGTTATCTTAGCCACATTAATGTTAGGTAGAGAAATGGAATTGTGGCACTGGCTCCCTCATGTGGTCCACAGGCACCATCTGGATGCAGCAGATCTTGGTGATGCTGGGGGTGAACGGCGATTTGACGGCCGTGGACATTTCAAAGAGGTTCAACAGCATGTTGGTCCCCTGGATCGAGGTCAAGGGTCACACCAAGATGTTCAGGGAGGCGCCCTCGCCCAGGACCTACGTCACCCATCTGCCCTGCCGGTTCATGCCAGCGGCCCTCAGGCAGAAAAGGGGAAAGGTCAGTGCCATCTTTGCGAGCGTGGGAGGCGTCTGGGTAGGGATCGCTCATGTACAGGTGCCTGTGAGGGTCAGAAAGACGCAGAGTTATACACAAATCACACCCGAGAATGTTTCTACCTCGTTTGTCTTTGAAGCTCTGAGGAGAGACTCAGAAACTTTCCTCCCCGTGGTGCTACACGGCAAGTTACAGTGCAAAAATGAGGAGGAGGACATTTCAAATGTCACTGACTGAAAACAAGATCTACGGGAAACCTGTTGGACGGAGTCTGAGACAATATTTGATCATAGTTATGTCCTGCATTTGTTGACAATACAAATTAAGTCATTTAATTTACTAACTAAATTTGTCATTTAGTTGAGTGCGTGCAGTTCACAGCCGAGTTCAGTCAAGTACACAAGTTTATGAGTTTATATAACATCTTCATATCTTGAGGGGAAAAATAGTGAACCAGTTGAGAAACGTAACATTATTTAGAAATGAACCATTGCAGGGTATAACATCATATTTTAATACATGCAGTACATGAAATATGTCAACAAAGCAAGTGAAGGAATTATCCTATTTAGCAGGTGTGATGGGCAATCAAATGCCATTTTTAAAATCTGTATGGTATATTTATTTTTATTATATGACAGGGGTGAGTCTCTCATACGTAGATAGAAATAATTCTAAAAATCACTAATTTTCATGCAAGTAAGGTATACAGAAAATGTAACATATTCCAAGTCTATATTATTACATGTATATTTTTTTCTATATATTTCTACATATATAGCATGTCTCTCTCTGTGTAATATAGATATGTTGTGTCTATATCTATTCATCCATCCATCTTTACACACACATACAGTACATACTGTATATACATATGCACACACACACAGCCGCAACCTGCAGCTCTGGAGCCACAAGGCTTTGCTGCATGTCTGGCTTAAGTGGGAACTTTCATGGCTCTTTGGTTGTTAAAGTTTGCCGACCCCTGGCACATTCAGTGTACCATGCTAACATGGGGACTTACTAACACCAGATTCCACCTCTTGAAGGTGATCTATGTGGCCAGAAATCCAAAGGACATTCTTGTGTCGTACTTCCACTTCCACAAAATTGCATCAATGCTGGAAACACATCAGGATTTTGACGTCTTCTTTGAGAAGTTCCTCCGCGGGGACTGTAAGTTGGACCACCAATCCGCAGAGTTTCTAACAAGAGCTGTTTCCGTGCGAGCAGTTTGTGTTTACTGTGGATTATTTGCGTTGCAGTGTACGGTGGCAGTTGGTTTGAGCACGTGAAGGACTGGTACAAACACAAGGACGACGTGAACTTCCTCCTCCTCACTTATGAGGACATGATACGAGTAGGAGCCTCAGTTTTCTGTAGCACAGAATCTCAAAGCAGCCTTTCCACATTCACAAAACACTCTTCTTCAGGACCAGAGGTCAGTGGTGGAGCGGATCTGCTCATTCATAGGTAAGGAGCTAACTGATGAGCAGCTGGCCAGCGTGGTGAAGTACAGCACCTTCCACAACATGAAGAAGATCCCTCTGGCCAGCTACGAGAATTTGAAAAACGAACTGATCGACCATCAGCAGGGCGCTTTCATGAGGAAAGGTTTGTGTTTTTCGCATCAACATATCAGAAGCATGATGAAAAAGTTAAACATGGGTCCTTAAAGCAAGGCACATAACCATAACTACCTGCCGCGGCAACTGAACAAGGGTCAAAGACACTGGAGAGCAGATTTCCTTGGAATGAGGGAAGCCTCTCAAAGTGAAAAACACGACAGATCTTAGTGTTTACACCTGTAAGACCTCTTCTTTTGTTCTCTCTCTCCTCTTCACAGGCACCATCGGAGACTGGAAGAACCATTTCACCGCGTCTCAGAATGAGAAGTTTGACAGAATCTTCCAGAAGGAGATGAAGGATTTTCCCTTGACTTTCACTTGGGACCTCCAAGACGGTGCCTGATGTGACGCTGTCGTAGCAGATTGCTACGATGAACATTACAAGAGATTTACACTCTGGTGAAATAGAATTTAGATTTCAGTAACACAGGAGCAATGTGCTGATGTTACTTTCATTAAAAATACAGCTTCACTCACAGCGTGCTCTCGGATGTCCTCACAGTATGAGAAGTAAACATCCTCCTGTGTGTGTGGTGTGTACCTGTGGTGTGTCCTCCCTTCTTCAGAACAAACTCTGCCTTCTGGTCTCACCTGCGAATCAACACTAGTAAACTTGGCCATCTCTCTAGAAATAAAAGCTGCTCTATCCCAAGTGGGATGTATACAGTTTCTCCAAACCAGACCAGGTTCTTACCAGAAATTCTGTCGATTATCGATGAAGGCCACATCATTAACTGGACCCCACCACCTCATTAACTTGCACCTCCTGTACTCCTCTTCCATCCCTCTTCTCTTCTCCCACCCCTCTTCCATTTTCTCCTTCTCTTCCTCAACTCTTCCTCCAGTACTATTAAATTTCCACAGTACTACTTAAATTTCAGTGAACCAGGAATAATCTGCAACATGTAACATTATTTAAATTCTAAAAAAAGCCACATTTACATTGGGTCTTCCCAGCAAACATAGGTAAACATACTCAATATATAGAGGTAGTCAACCTACGTACAACATTGCTGTGCGTGTCGTGTACCTGTAGTGTGTACTCCATCCTATACAACTGTTCCGTCTTCATCCGATGACAACTGGCATTATAAATCAACACTCTCACCACTCATGCCGAGAGGTCTTGATAGCGGGTGTGTCAGAGTCGGAAAGTTGCCTATTGTCTCACATGTTGTCATTCCTTTGCCTAATGGATAAGAGGGCCCGACTCCACATTACAACAGGCTGATGCTTCCATCATCCACATCTTCAGCGTTATAGGAAAGGTAGAGATTTATTCCAGAGAATTCCATCCAGAATAATCAATATTACAACTGTTATCTCAGTATTGTGCCTCACCTCCAGCCGACGTGTCAGTCCACACCATTTCTACACCGGAGGTGTCTTTTTTACCTCCGTACTGAACATGCACGAGCATGCATTTAAATTTACGGGAGTTACATCCAAACCAAAATTCCACAAAACTGATCAACAACTGTAAATGAGCCAATTCACTGATGTGATGCAGTGATGTGAATGCTTAAATAAGGCGGTTAGATGACAAAAATATCTGCACGGGGCGAATGTGCAGGGCTGCAGTCTTTGGGACGCTGATATGGTGACAAAAACTCTAAATGTAGCCGAATTTCAGTTCATAATGAGAGTGATAGACGCAGCTGTTTGGTGGTGGTGAGACTTTGGCTGTGATCTTCTCCGACCGCGGCGATCCGAGCAAACGAACATTGACTTATGGGACGTTTGCCGCGTCAAAGGTCCTTGTGCACGAACCGCATTCAGTCCTGCACCTGGCTTAGTCCTCGTCACTTCCCATCTCTAAGGGGTGAAAGTCTGGATCGTCGTCGTCCAAATCCAAGTCATCGATGTCCTGAAACAGCGACTCGTCCACCTCCACGTTGTTTCCACCTGCAGCGGGAGAGATTTTTTTTTTAGATTTTGACATTTGGGGGACACTGGACAAATAACAGACTCAATGAGGGAGTTGAGGAACCACCAGCGTAGGTACCGTTTAGTTCGGACAATAAGCTATGACTTCTTTCTCACGCTGTGAACCCTTCGGCTTCTCCACCAGTGCCACTTATTGATACATTTTTACCAGCAAACAGCCATCAGGGGGCAGTGTGGCAGGAAATGCACTTTACCGTCTTCCAGGAACTGAATGTCGGACGTGTCCAGGTTGTGGTCCCTCTCAAACAGCTGCTTACCTGGCAAGGAAAACAGAGTTTATGAGTTGTTGCTACTGCCAAACGGACACGATATGTTAGGTCTCAATCTGGCGGCAGTGGGCCGTTGTTTACCCGTGAGTTTGGGTTTCCCGGCCTGCTCATCCTCTTTCTGTTTCTTCCTCCTGATGTCGGCCATGTCCAGCTCAAACGTTGCTTTCCATGTCAAGAAGTTTTCAATCGTTACCACTGTGCCTTGAAACGCCACCTGAGACCCACAAAAGGAGAAGTGATGGGTTCAGCAACCAAGAACATTGCATTGGCAAAGTAAGTCAAAAACAAATCAAAGTCCGAGATCTGCATTTGTCAAACCTTTTCAGCTTCTTCCGCCTCCTGTTCTTGCCTCAATTTCTCTTCTTCTCGTCTATTTTTGATACTGTCGACAATTCCGTTGAGCTTTTCCTGAACTGCCGTCACCAGTGTGAAGATCATCACCATGCCCAGGTTTTCCTCTGCCTACCAGCCAAAGAAAGAGCACGAAAATCAACACAAACAACCCACAAATGAATGAAACTAGTCTGTGGAGAAAACACCACCCACACAGGATTGAGGGACAAAACAGTCAAAACAGACAGACTGAAGAAGGACTGACAGTCTGAGGACGGACAGACAGACAGACCTCCTGCTGCAGTAAAGTCAAGATGTCCTCCACATAGGCGTCCTCCAGGTTCTCCTGTGAGTGGATCTCCCATAGCGGGGGTTCATCTGGATAATTCTCCACGTAGGTAAACTTCAATGTTGTTTCCACGGCTAAATTAACAAAACACAATGAGTTAAACTATAGTACAAGCAGCCAAAACGTTGAGTCCTTCATTCTCTCCGCTCTGTCTGACTAATATGCACAAACACTCACTAACACGTCACTGTAGCAGTTTACATGACTTTTCTTTAGGGACTCTCCTCTACACTTTGCATCTAAGGGGATACAAACCCCTCTTAACATGGCAGTTTTTGAATGGAACAGAAACCTCAGTAGGCCGAGACTACAACAAAACGCCACATACTGACTGTCTCCCTCGAGAACTCTGACGTATAGATTCACAGTGAGTTCACTCACTTTCCTCATCCTCTCCAGCATCTGATGTCACAGTGATGGTGAAGCTGATGGGATCCTCTGAGAGCACTGCAAAGAATGCAAAACAACAAGACAAATTTAATGAATTTAACACTTACGTTGGCAATTTTCCCTTAACCATCACTTTACACCTGTTCATTTCTGTGATGGTTGTAAGCTAACCTATTTATCTTCATTTAAGACGGTTACACGCTGCTTTGTATGCAACTTGCTCAGAGATTTGACGATATTTCGTCCACCCAATGAATAGCATGTCACTTGATCCTGATTGTATGACAAGACGAAAAAACATTTCTACGGTGAAGTTGTGTTGTATTGGCACAAGCGCCGTATCATTCTAAGGTCTTCAGTGAAGTATAATGAAGGATGTTAGCTATAACTCGGCCGCCCATGAGGATGTTTGGGAGGTTTTTAAACGTTTCCCGACAGGTGAGGTGGGTTTCCTATCTGCGCTAACGACATTAGCCGCCTAGCGGGCTGAGTTTTACCCAGCGCCGAGACAGGGTCTAACCTGTGAAAGAGTCCGGGTAAATGGACTCTATGGCTTCCAGCTCGTTCCGCTGTTCTTCGGCGTAGTCTGTCATTTTCCTTTCGCGGCAAAGTTTCTGAAAGTCCGCTGAAAAAGCATCGATGCTAACGCTAACGCACCGGCAGAGAGGAGTCGGCGGCCATGAGGCGATCGATGGTATCGGTGATCGCCGCTTCTGGTCTGACACGACGAAAAAAAAGGTTTAATTCATATATTTTTCTTGAATTTCAGCAGACAATTCTATCAAAAACACAGATAGAACATGAGCTTTTTCAAAACGTATATTGCTAATCCAGAGTGAAATTGCTGCCGTCTTCGCCTCAGCCTCCCCAAAAACTGAAAAATTGGCTTGATTAGTTGTGGTATTATATTATATGTAATCTATAGGGATAGAAGTTGTAAGTCCCACCAACACCTCTTAAAAAAACAAACAAACACATACAAAAAACACTTAAATAAATGCTAGGCACAAATATCAATAAAATAGGGCACTCACTGCATGCTTATCACATACCAACTACCAACTGGTGATGTGCGATACTGCATATTTTTGTATCAATCCGATAACAAGTCAACACTGGTCAGTATCACCGATACATAAACAGATACCAGTACTTTTCAATAAAAAAGGTGGCTGAATCTCAATTAATTTTATATATGTGATAGAAAAAAAATGAAATATAATACATAAAAAATAATACACTTAAAATGAAATATATATTAGTATCTAATTTTACTTATTTTATTATAATAAAAT
>OMPJ01039031.1:0-16511 GCA_900312935.1 Carapus acus | reverse complement strand
CTCAACTATCCCCTCCCCCTCCTCCTGATTGGCCAATCTTCGTCTCGCGGGTGTAATTTCCATCCCCTGCCCAGCCCAGCGCCCCCATCAGGCTAATCTAATTGCTAAACAGTGCGTCTGCTCTAAGGGAGACAGAGCAGAGCCAAAGTTTCTCTTAAGACGCATAAATATGAGCGCAGATCGTTATTAAAGAGAGAGAACCCAAACACACACACACACACACAAGTAATCATCACAGTGAGCTCAGCTATTCCGTCTGGCGGTGGCGTGGCCGGGAGAAGATTGGAGCGGAATCAGACTGTAAGCAAATCCTGAGGGGATCCATAAAAACACAATTAGAGCTGCCGTGAAGCCAGAACTTCACCACTCAGCCCCTCAGCCCTGATCTACATTCTCCAAATCTGCCATCTCACGCCATCACGAGTCAATCGCCCATGCCATCATTGCCCCTCCTGAGTGTCCCACGTCGCTGGGGACACGTGGGAGGACGGAAAAACACTGCAGAGGGAGCGGCAGGTGGCGGAGAGCGACGCCAGGAGATGAAATATCAATACGTAAATAAATAATCGTGACTCAAACTTGCTGCTTTTATCTGTAGAATCTGTTTAAAGGCAACAAGGCGACGGGCGGCAGCAAAGTAAACAATCTCGCCATATAATCCGCTAAGACGCGAAATCCCTCGCTGGCTCAGACACCATTTATCCCTCACTTACCTCCCATCTCGCAAATTAACCAGCACGATGACAAATACGCCCTGTTATCTGGAGACACACGTGTGTGTGTGGGTGTGTATGTGTGTGCGTGCGTATGTACAACTCCAGAGGGGCAAGAAGGTCATGTATCGGCAATCATTTGCCACTTTTCTACATGGATGCCACTCTGAATCACGTGATCGACCTTTGTTCGGGCACTTGTATAATATCAGGTGATGTTCCTCGCATGCACAGAAACCCCGTTCAGAAACGCATGGTGTGTGAGTGCGTGCACGTGTGTGTTTCTGGGTCACCAGCTGTCTTGGCTTTCCTGCAAACGCTGCAGCGTTCAGACCGTACCAGCTGTTTTCACTCGCTCTCTCCCCCTCTCTCTCTCTCTCTCTCTATCCTCACCCCGTACCTTTCCCGTTTCCAGATGCTCACTGACGACAGCAAGGGGGAAAAAGGGGGAATGACACAACAGGGCTGTGCCACAGCTTCATTTTCTCCAACCTATTCCTTAGCGCAAGGGTAACAGAGCGGTACGAGCATCTCTAAAATATTAGAGGGGGGATCATTAGTGAAAGGTGAAAAATAGGAAGGGAGAGGAGAGGAGGACAGGAGGAGAAGGGGACCAGCAGAGGGAGAATTCTCGCCTTTGATTCGGGCCGCTGGGTGTCACCAGGAGGAAACGCTGATCACATGGCGGCAAGCAGAGGCGCCATGACTCTCAGCTCCACGCTCCATTTAATTACCGGTCGAGAACCTCCTGTGCAGGGAGGAGAAGGAGCAGGCTGAGGAACACAGACAGGATAAAAAGAGGGTGGAGAAGGAGGGAGGTATGGAGGGAGGGAGGGAGAGGTGGGGAGAGAAGGAATGCAAATGAGGCTGGGGAGAGAGTAATTGGCTGAGAGTGATAATTCTAATCCTACAGCCATTTAAATATGCATAAATGGGATTTAATCCATGTGTGTGCGTGCGGGTCTGTGCGTGTGTGTCTGTGTTACAGTAATGCCTTTTAATCTATGTCCCACATTAAGTGGGAGTTGTTGTATCTGTGCTTCAAATACTGATGTCCACACTGCTTGCCTGTGCCTGGATAATTTGAGCACTTTATTTTGCCGCTGCAGCCAAAAACCTGAACAGCAGAGCAGGTGAGGGCAAAGGAGACTGACAAGCAGTGATTACCGTTTAATTGCACCCGTCTCTACACCCCCCTGCACACACACACACACACCCACAACCCCTCGCTGGCTGATGCCAATTCTCACAAGGCATCGCTCAAACTTTAATCTTGATCAATGCAACGTGGGTCTCAGAGCTAATCTCTATCTGCTGCCCACACCCAGACTTGCACTCTGTCTTATTTGAAACCTCTAAATTTTTGTTTTTCATGGAAAAGCAGATCAAACGCAATCAAGTTGGAGGGATTTATGCTCTGAGGTGAAAGGCGGTCTAGATTGGGGTTCAGCAAGGGGGCGGCGACACGAACCGAAAAAGTTCAAGCATGTGTCGTGACGCACCGACATACGCACGCACACACACAGAGCTGACGTCATCACACGCGCAGACCCCAAGTAAAGATAGCGAGTGTGAAGAGGCCGAATGGAGGACATGGAGCAGGGTGGGAGGGTCAATCAGCATGACTCACGCTATTGTTTCATACACAGACTTCGAAGTGGGCCAGGCATCTTATATGCTGCTTGTATGTTCCTGAAACACTCACAAAGTGTACGTATACCATATACTGTGTGTATGTGTTTGTATTTATATTCATATTACATTGATTATATTCTCTGTGTGTATGTACGCACACATACATGCACGCATACATACATACATATATGATAATAATAATAATAATAATAATAATAATAATAATAATAATAATAATAATAATAATAATAATAATGAATACACAATGACAAATACAACAAAATAATAGAAAATAAAAACTAATTTGGACAAAAAAACTTCTGTCCTGTCTCTCTTGTGCAGAGTTACCAATGGAGGCTGCTAAAGTACAATCTGCTCTGAGGACTTCTCCGAAAGTAATTACTTGCCTGTCTAAATGACAATGAAACAATCTGAAAATCTCAAGCTGACATTTGCTCCACTTTAGCAAAATGCTCAATGACAGTTTGGGGAGAGTATGAGCATGTCAGTGTGTGTGTATGAGTGGTGGTTAGGCCGAGGAGAGTGACAATCATTTCTACGCTCGAGAATGGAGCAATCGCAGTCGGAAATGGCGGTGCGTAATCACTCTTGCAAAGACAGAACAGAAAGGGACAGAAGAGGACAGGCGACGAGGAGAAATACTAGAGGCACGGTGGAAAAGACGCAAAGTTATGGGCGGCACAAAGGGAATTATTGGATGAGAGGGAAACAGATGCGGAGGGCCGAGTGTCAAAGCCACGCGACCGTGTCCCTGTGAAACCCCAGATGTTGGCCGCTCTCGCTCCGCTCGGCTCCATCAAAGCTGCGGCGCCTAAACCTCGTGAATGTGCCAGTGTTCAGAAAAAGAAACTCCTAATTCCAAATTGGAATCATTTCCAATTTGTTCTGTGCAGTCCAGATCTGCCAGCCAAACCTATTAGAGGGCAGTCGGGATGGTGCGCTGTCTCGGCCGTCCGAGAAATAGATGTCACCCCAATAATTCTGTAATAGCCGACCTCAAATTATGTTCGTCTGGGAGGGCGAGTGAGGGCGAGGGAGGCGGGGAGTTGTTCCCCAACTTTCCATCCGGTCTCTGTCTCCTCTGTTTAGACACTGCTCAGCAGCGTGCCTGCGTAATGAAAAGTGCGGCCTTGAGAAGTTTGTTTGGGGTAAACCATGCTTCGGCAGCTCCTTCTGAACGTGCTACAAGATTATGCACACACACACACACACACACATGCCCAAGATAGGTAGGTAGGTGGGTAGGTAGGTAGGTAAGTAGGAAGGGTACTTCATGATGCCCTGATAAAATGATCAGAGAAATTTAGAGCACCAGCAGGTCAGGAAAAAGTATAGAAACAACTGTAGGCGAGAACTAAAAAAAGAGTTAAGAATAGAGATGTCCGATATTGGCTTTTTTGCCGATATCCGATATGCCGATATTGTCCAACTCTCAATTTACCGATACCGATAACAGCCGGTAAACACTTCAGGAGCGCATAGGCACTATTTCGGTATAACGCAAGCATTATTTTATTTCTATCGGTTTTTATTTCTTCAGTTTTAAAGCAAAAAAGCCGATACCGATATTCCGTGTTTATGCTAATATCGGTGGGCCGATATTATCGGACATCTCTAGTTAAGAACATTGTAAATGTCTCTCATAAAGTTCGGACTACACGCCGCAACTTTCTCGTTCTGTGAACCCTGCCACGTATACACCGGTGTGATTTTGACTGGCTGACAGCCACCGGGGGGCAGTGTAGTGCGAAGCACTAAGTCTAACAGACATGCAATAAAGTTTAGGAGTTCACAAAGACACTACCGGTAGTTTAAATGTGGATTTTGAAAATAGTCTGCGTCATGCACAAACCTTTGTCATAGACAACAAAGGAAGAAATGCATATGATGAGGCTTTTAAGGTAGAGGCCACCAATCTGGCCATCAAAGAAGGAAACAGAGCGACTGTGTGTAAGCATTGGCATCAATGAATGACTGGTGAGATGTTGGGGTGCAACAAGAAGAATGAAATCAATGTACAGAGACGCTTTTAGAGGACATAAAAGCTGATTTCATCACCAGACCAGTTACTGCCGTGTTGGTGTTGTATTGCCGATTTTTAGGCACTATATAAAAAAAAAAAAAAACACACACACACAAAATCTTCTGCACAGCATCTTTCTATGTAAATATCTCATGATACGATATGAGACCCTGCAGTTTATATTCAGGAACAGCTTGTATATGTGGAAAGTTTATTTTTCTTTTAAATTTAGTTTGTGCCGCTTGCGTACTGGTGCGCTCTATAGTCCAGAATGTACAGTAAATATTTCACTATAACAGCAGTGTGATTAAGGGAGTAGCGGATGCCCGGAGCAGCCATATATGGACATGCAATCCCTTTACAATACAGTCATCACAAACAATATATGTATATGGAGCATGCAGCAATATACATTGTAGCGATGATGTATTGCAGAGAGGCCTGCCAGCGTATTACTACTGAGGATAGACGGTATATTAGCACGCCGACATGTCAGTGTTTAGCATGTGTGTGCTCCAGCACTGCAGAATGTACTCCAGCAAACATTTAATTACCTCCTGCTTCAGCTGGCATTTACTCTGCTGCTGGAGGAGGATGCAGGTGTGTGTGGGCGCCATCTGAGTGAGTGAGGATGGAGGGAGGGAAGGAGGGGGAGGGAGGGAGAGAGAGAGAGATGCAAGCAGAGAGAGGGGAGGGAGGGATTATGACAGGGAGGGATCACTCGGTTGTGAGGGGAGTCGTACGCCGCACTTGAGGTGACATTTTGGTGAGCCGAGCTCTCTCCAAACGTCCCCTCTCACCGTCGAGGGGGTTCATCTAGACGGCGTGACACTATGGCGACACCCAGCAGGGCAGATGGGCGGAACACGACTCGCTGCTGTGAGCGGAGCCTGAAGGAAAACGTGTTCCATCATCATCACCAGACACGTATTCAGCACCGATGAATTAGAATCAGCCTAGGGCTGGGCGATTTGGCCTAAAAAAAAAATCTCAGACGTGATGGCCTCTGTAATCGCTTTCCAACGCGCTCCATTCTTATCATAAGGCACACAGTTTGTAAAGCTCTCAGGAAGTGTCGTTTGCTTTTTAGCCGGTGTGCTAGAGCTGCCGTCTTCGTTTCGTAGCTGGTTTCACTTCTCCCATTCACCGGAATGTTTATTCTTCAGGTGCTGGAACAGATTAGTTGTACTGCTGCTTCCGGTAGCAACAGCCTTTAAACATATTTTACGGTGAGGCTTCGTCTGTTGTTCGTCTGATGCATCAAAACCAAACCAGTTCCAAATGATAGAATTAGTTGTGCCTTTCTTTGGAAGTAGTTCTTGTTTACATGCTGCCGCTGCCATGTTGTTTGTACTTGTGTTGCGTGTGGGAGGGGGCGGGCTCAACTTTGCGCTACGGAAACCCACAGGAAACGGAACGCGAAAAATGTCGAAAAACTCGAATTTGCAAAATAAAAATCGTTTTTAGCTACAAATTCGATAAATCGATTAAATCGATTTTTTGCCCAACCCTAAATCAGCCATAAATAAATGGCGCAAAAACAATTGCCGCTTTTAATGCTGACATTTAAATTTCACCACTAATGAGATGCTTTCATTTATTTATAGCTGGTTTCAAGTGACTCAATGAGTGATGGACAGAGCAACACTATTAGTGTTATCATTACGCTCTGCACCCGGAGGGTAAGTGGGTGATATCACACTTCACACTGCTTGTGGCACACACATCTTATGTCATGACAGAAACACTACGGCTTCCATTACGGGAGAAGACACACACACAAATCAAAAAGGTGTGTGGTTGACACTCACTTATCACATCATCTGAGGTGGATTTAGATGGCTGAGAGGTGCTTTCACTCTGCAGCTCCACACACGCACAGCTCTCACACTCTCACACACACACACACACACACTGCGGACTGAATGACAACAACACTGCTTGCTGCGAGGAGTAACACAAAGCGTTGGTGGCACGCACGCACGCACGCACACACTGGGGGGGAGGACATTGGGCGACTGTTGGAAGTCGTGTGCATGTGATGAAATGTCAGCACGCCACAAGGAGGATTTGGAAAGAGAGAGGAGGAAGAGGAGGAGAGAGAGGGAATAAGAGCGAGAGCCCCGTTGAGCACAGGTAGGAGCTAATGTTACAGCTATGCTTCAGTGCACTGCTCTGCCATCACTTTGCACCTGTAAACAAACTTCACACATACACACACACGCACACCGTTCACCTCCACATGCACCTTCGTGCATCCATACACGCGCACTGACCTGAAAATGTCAGAAATTAATACATAGCGTGAGAGTAAATTATTCGGAGCTGCTTGGCAGCATGCGCGTGGCCTATACGGGCTCAGCTGCAGGCTGAGATGCTGTGATAGAGAAAAACCCGGCAATCAGTTAACAAACGGCAGCCAGAACCAAATGACTTCTATTTTCAGAAGAATTCATTTCAACAGGTGGCAGGTGCACACGCTGAACAACGCTCAACACAGCCTCGGCACGGCACAGCATCAAATCGAGAAGTGACAGTTGCATACGTAATTACTGTTATCATACTTAACTCTTATCTTTCTTCACCAACAGTTAGATTCTCACAGACCAAGTGTCAAAAAAAGTCTTGCCATGTTTTCATGTGTGCCCTGCACCAGTTAAGCACAGTGTATCATTTCTTATATCTGCACATCTGCAAGATATTGGCTCATTTGGGTGTCGTGGCCTTGCAACTAGATTTAATCTTATATATTTCATGGCTCTCAACAGTGAGCAATTTCTACTGCACCAGCAGAAAAATCCCTCATTCCGATGCGTAAATGGCGCCGTGACCAGCATTCTATGCATTAACGACCATAACTGAGCCACAATTCCAACTTACTCACACGCACACAGCTGCTGTAAACAAGACGAGTGGAATCATCCATCATCACACAAATATCACCATTTCATTTAAAGTGGCCAAACACAGACACTCAAACTCTCGATACAATCTGTAAAAGTTGTTGTGAGCGAGTTTGGTTTTTTCCATCTTGTCAGCCAGCACAAAAATTTGCTCAGGCTATGGCTGACTGCCCTATTCATTTTAAATTCACAGATACCAATGTAGCACTACCTCAATCATAATTGGGAGAACAGTGGTAGTACGTGGCAAACAACCAACATCAGTATTCCAATATTTCTCTCTAAAAGTGAGGACAAGTTATTCTGTGAGTACATGTGCCTGAGATTTTGTAACCCACTTGTACTATCAAATGTCACATAAAGTGGAAAAGCTCATAAGCCACTTTATGCACAACAGGCCTAATGCCATGCTTTAATCCATTTATGTGACAGGTCTCAAAACTAAAAAAAAAAAAAAAAAAAAAAAAGCTCTACAAGCAGATATGTAATGAATCATAAGCATAAATGGGGACACAGCTTCAAACAATCCTGGGCATAAGGGTGAATGTCAGGACAGAAACATAACTATAAGAACAACAATTGTAGACAAGACAGTGGAGTATCCTATAATTACATGAATTTAACTAAATGACATTTGACAGCATGAAGCAGATTTGCAAAATTGCATGGATAGACTTGTTTGGGTTGAGTCTGCTGCTGAGTCAATTATCATACGGATTTACACTACTGCCCACTATAGTAGTATAGCAAGAGAATCTTTCACTTCCCACTGTTTCGTATAATCACTGTCATTATGTTTACGTGTTACAACACCCTTCACACCAGCATCATCAAACATTACAGTCCTTTAATTTCACCTTTAACCCCACTGACATTGGTTAAAACTTACTCAACCACCACTTTTATGCTCCACAGGACTTACTACGACCTCGAGGATTAAAAAAACCGCACATTCTTACCTTGTTTTGTCTTCTCTATTCCGGGCTGTTTGTTTAGGTCCTTGGCCTCATCTCCTCGCTTCTCCAGGCTTTCCCTCGGCGGCCTTCTCGCCTCTTAGTTATAAACAGTCTGTCACTCTCGCACATTCCGACCTGCCAGCCGCGTTTTCGGTGTTTACTTCAGATAAGGAACACTGCAAAGCGGTTAAGTCGAAACGTTTAACGGTCAAACAATGCCCTTCGTGGTTTTTCGCCATTAAAATCTCCATTTTGGGGTTTAAAAATGTAAAAAATCTTGGATTAGGCAAATCCACCATCTTGGAAATGCGTGCGGGCGGGCGCGCGCAGCATCTACCATGTGACCACCAAACGCGCTGTTCGCCAGAGACGCAAACGCAGAAAAGAACATCAAATTACAGCAACTGCGAAGTTATTAGTCTGAATATTGTGAACACTGTCACATAAACCCAAACAAAAACACTTCAATAGATGATGGATATGGTGAGTACGGAGGACACCTTCATCCTTACTCAGTCTCACCTTGTGCCTGTGTTGCAAAGTGAGTGTGTTTGCTCAGACTTGAGTCCCATTAAGACCCATTATGTCCCATTTCTCATACAACTACGTTGTAAAAATTCCAATAGTTTGTTGGCACGATTTTGTCATTGACTATCTCATTGCATGAAATGTCGTGCAAAACAACAACAAATGTAATGCGACACATTACTCAATTACTATTTTCAAATGACAGTAAATATTGAATTTCCTTTATTAACATAAATATTAACACACACAGAGGGACCTTCTCCTCACATCATGAAGTAAGCAAGTGACAGAACACTGTACAGAATATTCTCCTTTATGTGTACCAATTTAACGGTGCAAATCAATACAGGATTACAGCTTTAACCCGGGGTTGAATCCCTCCCCATTATTCTCTGTACCAAACACATCAGACGGCAGCTTCATATCACCACTATTCACACCGCATCAACAGCTATTGTGTATCAAGTATCCCAAACTAATCAAACCAATTAGCCACACTGACGGAAATGTCACTGCTGCCCATCACACCTGATTAGTATTCAGGGCCACTGCTGCACTTTGGGATGCCGAACCTGAACACACTCCCGTGAAGTCAGTCGGAGGATGCGGCCAATGCGAGCGAGGCAGGTTCATCTATCACTACAGGCTGATTTCTTTTGGAAAAAAAAGAAAAAGGGAGGAAAAAAAACGTAGCAGCAGGAGCTGCTTTGGAACAAGACGGATTTGCCGGCTTCTCACCCCCAGCTTTTCTTATCAAAGTCTTTTCCGAGGCAGGTGGGGGGGCTGATGTGAGGGCGCGCTGTTTTATTCTGATGTATGAGGAACAGGGATGCTTACTGTCAGGCCGATCAGGTTACACACACGCCAGCCTGCGTACGCGCACACGCGCACACACACACACATGCGCTGTGGATTCATCAGGCCTGAGCCGCTCAGCATTAGGGGGCCCTGTGCTGAGGTGATGGAGCATCCGCCATGGATTCACACCGTCGCTGACGCCGCCGTGTCCGGGTTCATTACAAAGTTCTCCATCTCCTACACATCCCGAGGTGAGGATGATGAGGATGAACCTGGTTGGCGGATCTACCTCCGAACTGGAGTTGCGATGGAACGTGGCTGCTCGGGTTGGACAGCGGTGATTTCTAGGAGAGCAGCAAGGCCGCAGAGGACGTGTCCCATGAAATGAAGATGGCGACGTTTGCCCGCTGTGAAGGACACGGTGATGAATCTGTTGTGCAGATTATAAAGTACATGGGCGTGATCCATCACTTGGAGAAGACGGAGCTCCAGAAATAGCTGGGGAGGAGATTTGTTTCGCTGTCCATCAGTCCTCTCGCTCACACACACACTCCCTTATCAAACTTTATCCACACACACACAGAGGGAGAGAGAGAGTCGTCCCGAGCTCTGCGAGGGAGCGATTCGGTCTGAAAAGAATCTTTCACATCTCTCGCATCATCTCCGTCTCCCTCGCTGCTTTTTATGCAGATCTCTGCTGGGTCCTTATTTGATTTGCAGCCGGTGTTTTTTCCGCAGGGCCACCGGAGAACTTCCACTTCACGGAGGAGATCTGGATCGCGTCACACTCCATCAATATCTGCCAAACTCCGTCCTTGGTGCCCACGGATGTGAGGAACTCATTAGAGCGAGGATGATTCAGATGTATTCCTCGGCCTCCGTTCTCGGCATGAAGGGGAGCCAAAGGCATCTCGTCCTCCTCCATCATCACCTGGGCGTTCATCAGCAACAGCATTACTTTGGGATTTTGACTTTTACTTTGAAGGACTCCGTTCGCTATTTCTACCCACTTTGTATAAACTCATACCCAGCGTAGGGGAACAAGAACTTTAACGACACCACGCGGACCGCCCGCCCTGGTGGCTGAGCGGCAAAAAAGTCGATACGGGCCGGGTCCACGGGCCGCGATTTACATCCCGGGCCGCCTGCCGGAGCCAGAGCAATAACGGCGTGACATTGTTGTAGTGGCGAGGAGGTCAGAGCGGAGACGTACACAAAGTATTTGATTTCCACGCGCTGACCAGGATTTGTGCCCCTAATCCAACCAACGATTGGATTTCCTCTACAGCCGCCGTGTTGATTTTCTGTAACATTTCACCTTGAAAATAATCTTTAGCCAACTTTGACTTGGCAAACGTACCCGAGCACAGCAGGGTCGCCATTGCCGACAAGGACAAGGCAACTTCTGCATCTGAGGAAATGCAACAACGGGCATGTAGCCGCATAGTCGGTTGTAGCATGGTTAGCATGATGGTGTCTTAGCATGAGATCTTTAGCTGGAGGGAGTCAGAAGGCACAGCACTTATCTGGGTCAATTCCAGCCAGTGAGGGTGTCCCAATGTCTCCTAAAGACACAAAGGCGTTGTCCATCTCCTTTTTGATCATGTCCAAACAGCTGATCTGTGAGTGTGGACACGTGTGTCATCAAAAAACAAGAGTGTAACTGCACATCCCTGTAGGTCAGGGGTGCCCACACTTTTTTGTGCTTGCAGTCTACTTCCAAAAGGGCAAACTTAAATAGATTTACCACCCCAAAGGATAGATGGACAGACAGACAGACAGACAGACAGACAGACAGACAGACAGATATACAAGTAGACCGATGGACAATGAGGCTGTGTCACTCACGTCCATAGAATCCATGTCCAATTGCAGTGAGAAATACTCACAACCTGCCATGTCCGTCCAAAGCTGCTGGGTCATATCCTCGGCCATGGCTGGACAGCTTTGATCGAAAATAATATTTCTGCCTTGTTTTTCAAAAGTCTTCAAAGTACTTCCTTCACCTCTCTGCTCGCTTTTGGGTGGGTTGTTGGTACTGTAGTGTTTACGAACGGTTTGAAAATGCAGCTCCACATTTCCCTTCCTCAGCATTGTGACGGTAGACTGGCAGATGAGGCAAACGCACTTTGAAAAGGACCTAGTGTCAAAAAAGTCCTCCTCCCATTCCACATGAAAGTGATAGTTTTGGCTTTTTACTTGGTTTGGCTCCCGCACTCAATTTTACACCCTTTCTTAAGTTAGAGAAAGAAAAATGGCAAAAAATTTGAGGCTAACTTGACCAGCTTGTATGTTTTGCTGCACTTAGCACTTAGCGCCATCAATGGCCTATGTGCCATGACCTAAGCGCGTCTTTATTTTTTTTGCTGCTCTGCGACCTCCCCACATGACCTTTGTGATAGACCGCTAGGTCGCGATTGATGTACTGAGTGCCCCTGCTATAGATGTAGCATGGTTAGCAAGATGGTGTCTTAGCATGAGCTCTTAGCTGGAGGATCTCAGGCGGCACAGCAGTCATCTGGGTCAATTCCAGGCTGCGAGTGTGTCCAAATGTCCTCTACAGACACAGAGGCGCTGTCCATCTCCTTTTGCATCAAGTCAGAGTAAAATAAAAACAGCAGATCTGAGATTGTGGACGCTGCGAACTGGAACATGAGCAGTAACACTGACGTTGGCCGGCGCAACCCCAACAGCGGCCATGTTTGGTGGAATTTTACGCGGTCACCCCAAACGTTAACTACTCTGCAAGGACACCGCAGAGCCACGGCCACGTGATTAAATTTAATGGAAAAAGTGCCGCGCTTCAGTGAGCTCAATCAGCCGCACAACTCTAACTACCACGCTGACCAGCAGCCAATGCTTCATTTGTACAATTTCTCCTTCTTTTTAATACGCGCCGCGCAGAGTGTACATGTTGGCACGCACACACATACACACACACACACACAGATTGGATTTAGGCTCCAGAGACCTCCTTCTCTCTCTCTCTCCCTTTTCCAACCCTGGCAATTAGCGAGAAATAATTAATGATAAAAAAATCGAGGGAAAAAAAGTTGAGGGCGGAGAGCCTTGAAGATAGATAGAGTTCTGCACCGTAAGCATCCACTTCTCCCGCTCAAGGTCCTCGAGGTCCACCGCTCGGGCTCTGATCCTCTCGCAGCGACGGCGGGGAGGGGGGCCGAACAAAGGCCTCTTTGATACCAGCACGCCCTCCTGCTTTCTAATTCACTGGTCTTACATCTCACACACTCTCTCCTCTAAGGCGCTTTGCATCACTGTCCTTGCATGGGCAGCGCTCCCTCCCTCGGTCCCTCGCTCCCTCGCTCGCCCCCCCTCCGTCCTTGGTTGCGTCATCACCTCCGCCGCCGCCATGAGGATGCTTGACTCTCACTTTTAGAAGGTTGCGGGGGTGAAGGTTGGGGCCACGCATCTGCTGTGTCCTGGAGAGAAGCAGTGTTTGCGGAATTAATAGACAGAATCCATTAACAATCTGCTAAGTGCCAGAATCCTGTGGATGTGTACCTGTGAGTCAGTGTGTGTGTGCAAGTGTGTGTGTAGTGCTGCGTTACGTAACGGCCTGGTGGGACCGTAGAGGTTACGACCTTGTGAAGTCACTTCGGGGCCACATGCGCCAGGTGGTCATGTGACCAGAGAGAAACTGCAGTGTCATCCCCGCATCCTTGGTGTGTACGGGCCAAGGACCGCATCCTACAGTTCTGTAAAATATGTGTAAACATCTGCACACACACACATGCGCGCACACACACACCCCAGGGATACTTATGTACAAGTGCGTCGTGTTGTGTATGATTATGCATGCGTGTGTGTATCTTCCTGTATTCAGACTGACAGCTGAAAAGATGTCACCGTGGAGGAGAGGTGGTGGGAGGAGAGGAGGAGGGAAGGAGGGAGGGAGGGAGGATAGCTTAGCACTGCTGCCCCCTGGTGGATGGTTTGCGGTATCTCAGCGCGCCGCTGTCACCCAGTCAGGTGGCAGGCGGGCTCGAAGGCGTGAATAATGTGGGAGTTTCCACTCATTGCAACACCTCTCCTCCAAAGGCGGCCTTTGATCGCTGCATATATTTAAAAATTCACCGGACGCGGAATGACCACGGGGCGGCAGAACTCGGCGGCTCCCGCACACACCGAGCGGAATTTAGATCGCGCATTACGGTGCGAGCGGGCAGCGATTTACAAAGCTGCAGCTCCAAACGACCTTTCATCTGTTACATCACAGCGCTGACGAGAACCTTTATACGGCGCCTCCGCCGGCAAGGTGCGTTTGCGACCCGTAGTTCAAATTGAAACTGGTTTACGGCGTCCGCGAACGCATCACGTCCCCGAAGAACAAAAGTCTGACTCGCGTTTGCGTGTTTTCATCTTCCAGGGCGGACCGGCATCTCGGTTTGATTTCTTAATTACAAGTCTGTAATCTGCATAGGTGAATTTTGGGGCTCAACTGTTTGATTTTCACGACAAAACTTCGCCGAGAAGTTCGAAACAGAAGTTGATGTTCTGACGATGCGGGAGTCGGTGTCTGTAGCTTGCACTTTTCGCCAGCAGATGGCGTCAAACGCCAGCGCAGAGGCTCTCGCTTGCGGGGATGCGACGCGGCAGCCTCGGCGCAGCGTTTTAGCCTGGGGCGGCGTCCCGCGTCACACAACTTGGGGGTAAATGTTGAAATAGAGAGACAGTTTGTTTACTGTCACTCCCCTGCCATCGCTCTCAGGATCTCTCACTCACTTAAGCTGCTCCACACACACACACGCACGCACGCAAACACACACCAGCCAGTGTGCGCTCCAACAGTCCCCTGTGAGTGTGTGTGTAAGAGAGAAAGTGTGATCATTAATACACACACTAAAGAGCATGAGAGCAAACTTGTCCAGGGGAATCGATAGAAACATCAGGAGGAGAGAGAGAGAGAGAGAGAAAGAGAGAGAGAGAGGGAGGGAGATTAGCTATTGACTGAGCTAATGGGCTGAGGTGAGAATGATGCGTTCAGGTGCGCGCCGCTCTCACCCAGCAGCCTCTAACACCACCACCACCCGCTAAATGGGCAGTGAGGAGTGAGCCGGCCTGTGCTGGGGCTGTAAAAAAAACAGGCGTCCAGATGGGACCAAACAGGAGGAGGGGACAGGAGAAAATTGGACACTATCCCTCAGCTTGTGTCTCCAAAGCGGCGCGTTTATCCCTTTTCCATGATGGCGTGACACGGAGACAAACGCCGCTTCAGTTTCAGGGTCAGTGGGCGTCAAATCGAGCGTCCTTGTCACATGACAACATTAACTGCGACACGTCTGACCAATGAAAGTGGCATCGGGAATCGATGGGAGCGTTTCAGCGGGTGATTTGGCGCGGGATGGAAAGAGGGAGAAGGAGGAGGAGGAGAAGGGAGGGACACGCGCGTCCATGCTGGTCGTTCTGGCCACAGTGGCCATGAGCAGGAGCCACGGTGGAGTGTGTGAGGGAAGAGAAAACGTCATCATCATCATCGTCGTCGTCGTCACCATCACCATTCTCGTCATCATCATCATCATTTCATGAGCATAATATCCAATCAGTTTAACGTAAATATTCTGCTCACTTATTGTGTGTTTCTGATGAGGCCACTGTTTCACACCCCTATGTTCATTTGGACCCAAGTTTGCTGAATATTTGTTTACTGCCCTACAGCACAAATGGGGAAATGTAGGTCAACAGTCCAAGACACACTCAGTGTTTTGACCATGATGCGCCTTCATCATCAGTAATGATGCTGCTGCCCAGAAACGGCTTGATCTTTTTTTCTCTCTCTCTCTCTCTCCTTTCACGTATCAGCTGCCAAACTCCACAGACTGTAGCAAATGCCGAAAGCCAGAAAAAGAAAGTTGCCAGCGCTAAACATATTCTTTCAGGCGCCCTGTAATCCCTCCGTGGGATCAAAGAATACCCCTGCTGCTCACAGGGCCGCGACCCAAACTCGGAGACGAAGAATTGAGCTGATAATTGATAATGCGAGAGTAGTTTGGGTCGGATCCATCCGCCAGGTGTGTGTGTGTGTGGGAGGATGGGGGTGGGGGGTGGAGGGGGCATGGAGGAAAACCACCTCTAGAATTGCTCTAAGAAGTTCATCAAGGTTGTTCACACTGTTTGGTAGCTTTAGCTAGTTACAATAAAAGCTACATACAGTATTTACTTACCCACGCATATGTTAACGTTTTTAAAGAAGATTTCTATAACAAATTCCGAATGGAGAAGCTCTCGTGGTTTGATTCTCAGCAGAAAATGTACCTGTTTAGGGAGGCGCGGGCCCAACTCTCGTCCACACACGCGGTCTTCTCGCGATACCTTCTCTCCCAGCGTGCGCAGTGTCACCGCCGGTCCACGTCCTGCGTAGAGTGGTGGTTCAGGATGGGAGGAGGGGAGGGAGGAGGAGAGGGAGGATGGTGGGTGTGTCATCTCCAACACCGGGACGGATGAAGTTGACGGGATTGGGACTGGGGAGGAGAGAGGAGAGGAGAGGAGAGGAGAGGAGAGGATAGGAGGTCCAAAGTGAGGAACGCAGGAATAAATTTGGTCAAAAATGGGAAAATGTTAGCGAATGATTCAACATTGACAGATAAACTTGATGCATCAGTGTATATTGTGCATTTTACAACCAAATCAAAATGTGAAACTGCAGACAAACAGCAGGGCGGGCCAGTGGGGGCAAGGAGATAAATCCATATTTCAGAAAGAGGCATTTATAACCCATCATCACATAATTGATCGTTGTAATGCCCCAAATTTCAACTTGTTGAGGGAAAAACAAATGACATATAACGAAGTGACGCCATGTGTCATGTGAAGAGGAGCCACACATATTCCAGAAAAAGGCGTGTGTGTGTGTGTGTTCACGGGGGAGGTGGTGGTGGTGGTCCAGAGGATTACGGTCTGACAGACAGAAACAGTC
>OMPJ01039030.1:3041-20902 GCA_900312935.1 Carapus acus | reverse complement strand
GGGCTTGGCCACCCCCCTCGGTGGTTTAAGAGAAGTCACAGCAGGCAGTGGTGGGCTAAGGGGGCACTGGAGGAAGGCGGGGTGGTTCTCAGTGACGTACGCGAACGCTCCCGGCGCGGTGTCCGCCGTCACCGCCGGAATACGGAGGGGCAAGCCGCTGCTGTGCCGACTCAACTTTTCAATCGTCTTCGTAGCATTGTCCAGGGAGCTCTCCACGTTGGCAGTGGACACCAGGTCCTTGGCAGTGCGAAGCATCTTCAGCATGTTGGCTTGAGCGTAGTTGGACGTCAGATCGGGCTTGGCCAGGTTAGATGAGCGTCCCTGGTCCTCCACGCCATTGAAACAACTGTAAATACCCTGAAGGAGAGATGAATGGAACAACATGAGTAGAAGAGTCATGTAACACTCAAACAAGCGAATATTAAAATGTCATACACACCTAATCTTCATATTTGGGGAAAGATATCAGACTGTACTGCCAAAGCCTGGTCCCCTGGGAATTTATTTAATTAAATCCCACAATCCGGATAAATAATCCAATCCTAACAAACAACGCGCTCATGTTCACAACATCATGTCCAACACACTAAAGAAACAGCAGATGTACTGTTTGACTGACACCTCCAATAACAACTTTGAAGGAGTGATAATGTGAAGCAACAATTAATCTCAGTAAACTGTTAAGTCTCTAGATTTGAATCCACAGGGAAACAGAGGTTGGGTAACGAGGCATCATGAATACATAATTAAATTGTCCTTTTAAATAATTTCTCAGCTAGCTAATGTCATTATCTTTCCTTCAAGGTCAAGAGTGTTTGACTTGAAATCAACTTAGTGGGCACTCATACATAATGCAAAAGATGAGATTTGAACTAGTTTTTGTATCCCACAGTGAAAGGAAACAGAGCCGGCAGTCAAATGAAAAACTGGCTTCATTAATATTTATTAAGAAGAAGGTTTGGCTTAGTCATAGATTCAATATGCATTCTTCAGGGATTTGAAGAATAGCAATGGGAGGATCATCCCAACACACACATACACAGGGTCCCTCGCAAATCATCTTTAACACGAGCACAGTTGAATCCTATGATAGCTGTCGGCTTACAGCATCCTGAAAGAGCCAAATTTAATTTGGTCCTCGGGGTGCTCCTGTTATAGACTAATGATCAGATATTCATTTAGCTGTTAATTTGATAAAACCCACATATAGACTCGGCAGTGTAATTACACAGCCGGGGAGCACATACAGTACAGTAGGCTGAAGATTTCCCCGGTCACACTTTCACACACACTTTTACAGCATATGTTGGTGCTCTGATATGTCAACAGACATTGTAAAACAAGCAGAATGATGAAATTTCTTGCAGTAATTAGAGGCAACACTGTTTCAATTTGCAGACTTGGAAACCACCAGACATAACATGTTGGTGATGAGTTGAAAATATACCAATCAGAATTGTATGTCAGACGATTAGAAAATCAGCACAGTTCTATTATTACTCCTCTACCAGGTCTTTTATTGTGAGGTAGCTGTTTTTATTTTTATCCATTATCTTCACAATAATTATATGAAAATTCTAGGGATGTCCGATATTGACTTTTGTGCCGATATCCGATATGCCGATATTGTCCAACTCTCAATTTACCGATACCGATAACAGTCGATACCGATATGTGCGCCGGTAAATGCTTGAGGAGCGCATAGGCACTATTTCGGTGTAACGCAAGCATTATTCTATTTTTATCGGTTTTTATTCTATCGGTTTTGAAGCAAAAAAATCCGATACGATATTACATTTTTATGCTAATATCGGGTCGATAATATCGGTTGGCCGATATTATCGGAATCGGACATCTCTAGAAAATTCCCATTAATCTGCAGAGATAAACTGTATGTATCCATTGTCAAAGGAATCATTAATTCCAATTTAGGAATGAACAACAACCCATTGAGAGGCAAAACAGTTGGTTGGAAAGTTTTTTTCAATCTCATCAACCAAGCTGCTCCTCTGGTAGTGCAGTTTCCAGCCAGCCGGCCCCTCCGTTTCTTAACCAAATAATCAACACTTGAATCTCACGCTGAAGACTATCAGCAGTCAAGTCACCCACCCGTCCCCCCAAAGACTTATATCCACCAGCTGCACGTTTCACAATCTCCAATCTCACCCTGCTGATGCCTAACAGGAAGTCTAGCTTCTGAGACTTGTGGAGCGAATGCCGTAGCTTCCAGTAGAGCAGGTGTTCCCAGGCGAAGACGAGCAAGCTGAGGCCCATGGCCACCAACAGCATGTAGAAAACGCCCGCCATGTTATCGATGTCCAGCTTGCTGCTCATCACTTCGTTCTTCTCGTTCTGGCAGATCCCCGAGAGCCACACAGTTTCCAAGCGTTGCGTGTCACCTGGTAATGGGGAAAAGAGAGCATGAGGTTAGGCCCAAAAAAGCGTGTAAAATGACAAGATGGAGGGCAGAGATTATCTTAATATTCCACTTAAGATGGAACAGGCTTAGTGAAATGGGCAAGAAATATGTCCAAACTGTGCCCCAGGTACAACAAAACAAAGTCTGTGACCTAGTTTTGTCGATATTTTGTCCAACATCATTACATTTCTTAAAATGACAGTGGTTAACTTGAATTATGACCTCCGGCTGACAAATCATCGTTTGTTTGTTTTTTTCTGGATGCTGACATATTGCTTTGTCCCACTGTGTCAGACCACACCAACTATCTGCTTTGACATTAACTCATAACGCTGTAAACCTGGTAAATACTTTGGACTTCGCACAATGCAAATGCAGCCTCAAAACATATTGCAATTAGCCGTAATTTCCACACCAACAACACCTCTGGGACTTTGAACAGGTGGCAGGAAATCCCACCAGTCCCCAGGCTGCGTAACGCGCCATGGGCTCGAGGGAGTACATCGCATTTCCGCGTGTTAACCAAAAACTATTTATTACACTATCATGAATAAGCTCCATTTGGGGGTCGACGTGTGCGGGGTCCTGTCAGGCTCTGCAAGGAGGGGGGTATATTAGCTCCACGTGTTGGTACGAGTGCAAAATGGAGAAAATCATATCGCCGACACTTCCTGCTGCTCGGAAGGATATTAACTCTTCCCTGTAAGCCCTGTTCCCTGTTGATACTATGCATGCTGACCAGGACCCGGTCCATATCTGTGGGGTCCACATTTGCGTGTGTGTGTGTGTGTGCTTGTATGTGACAGAAATGAGCAGAAACGGATGAAACGGTAGTGACAGTATGTGTGCAAGTCACCGTCTCCCAGGAATTGCAGGAGAGCCAGGTCGATAGGTCGCTTCCAGCGAGAGTCCTTCTGCAGAGCAATACCGTACCCCGTGGTGGCAAACACCTTCCCACTGCCGATGGTCACCAGCTTGCAGCCTTCATCCTTCCCAGCCATGTAGTTTAACACAGCAGCGTCATAGATGAAAGCGTCTAGCTTTCTGCATGAAAACACGTTATTGGCCAAAGAGGTTTGGTGCTTAGAGGCTTTGTCGACACATTTCCACATTTTTCTGTCATCACAATCATTGGTTGAAACTAGGGATGTCCGATATTGGCTTTTCTGCCGATATGCGATATGCCGATATTGTCCAACTCTCAATTTACAGATACCGATAACAGCCGATACCGATATGTGCGCCGGCAAACGCTTCAGGAGCGCATAGGCACTATTTCGGTGTAAGGCAAGCATTATTGTATTTTTATCGGTTTTTATTTTATCGGTTTTAAGCAAAAAAATCGGATACCGATATTACATTTTTATGCTAATATCGGGCCGATAATATCGGTAGGCAGATATTATCAGACATCTCTAGTTGAAAGTAATAATTTCACAATCATTTTTGTCAGCTATACCCGGTTTTGAGGCTGTCCAGGGCTTCCTCTACCCCCTTCTGGTTGTATTTCATCATGTGGGTATGCATGTCTGGGTAATTGCTGCGGATGTTCCTCTCCGTGCTCCCGTTTGGGACGGTCCCAAAGCGAAAAGGAGGGTAATGGTCTTGTGGTTTCTGGAACTGAAGGAAAGGTAGAGGTTGGAGCAGGAAGACCCAGGGAGAGGGTTGTCGAGAGACAAGGGCATTGAGAGATGAAAGCGCGGAGGAGAGGATGAATAGTTAAAAAGGAAGGAAGGAATAAGGAAGACATAGGAGGGGAGGGGGGGGCGCTGGAAAAATTGAGTCAAAGATCAAAAAACGGATGTGGAGATGGTGATGAAAGTGATGAAAAAAATATAAGGAAAAAGTCAAGGGACGATCGACGGTGCATGTATGAAATGGATGAAACGATGGAATGAGCTGACAAAAAAATGTGGGTAATAGAGCAGGCGCATAGGAAAAAGACGAAAGGAGGCGAGGAGGAGAGCAGCGAAGAGGTGAGGATAACAATGAAGAATACGAAATTGGATCGAGAACTACAGATGAGATTTGTGCGGTTCAATTCCAAAGCGCAGAAACGATGATCTGTTTCAATCTGGCCTCCCCCCAAACGCCTTAGTTTGTTCCACCGCCCGCAGATGATCCTAATCCAGCCTGTCCAGATGCGAGACAGTTAGCACGTTTTACAGACTCATTTTCGCGACGTGGCATTACGCCGCCTCTCGTATCGAGGGCTTCAATTAGAGCGTGACAAGAAAAGCTTGATTCATCCCGGTTGCAGCGATGACCTTTTCAGCCGAGGCATCGATGAACGGGGGGGGCCCTTCAGAATGCGCCTTTGTCCGTGGTCGTGTGCAGACGACGCTGCTGAACGTCATCCTCACATGAACATTTGTTTTAAAAATGGAGTAATGAGACAAATATGGCCCACGCAACGTGAGAGATGGCGAGACCACCATTGCTGGCCTGAGTCTACCTAATCCTCTCTCATTCGCGATCTCAATATCAGGGGGTGGCTAGAAAATGTCTCTGTGGGGACATTCATATCAGTCCACATGCAAAAAGCTGATATAGACGAAGTTGCTAATGTAGCTGTAGATCACAGAGGGATTATAGTTTGCACCATCGGGAGAATGAAGTGCTAGCTTGTAAAGCTCCCCCGAGGCTCTCGATCCGAGTGGGATTGCGCGCATAAGCGTCTGCATGTATGTCTACAAACTATGGACCACTTGCTTCCGCGGATCAACCTTTCTCACTGGTCTATTCATTTCTTTTTCTTCTTTTGACATTTTGCCGGCTTTGTGTCAACAGCTTGAGGGAGACGGCGGACAGACGACTCTTCCAGCGGCGAGGGGGAGCGGTGGGTGCGGTTGTGGCTGGTGTTGGCTGGTTATTGACGGCCCTAGTTCTAATGCAGGCAGTACAAGTACGGGCACAGACAACCATCTGTATAGACAGACAGCTGCAAATTGATTAGTCATTCTCGCCAGAGGGCGCCCCGCTGAGAAGAAAAGGACAGAGATGTTCGCTCTCGAGCAGCCTTCTTTCAAACCCCCCTTTTCCAGGCTCTTGACAGTCTTTTGTCCTTCGTACCATCCCTGACCGCTCAATGTGCAGAGTGGCGCACAGAGATGGGAGCAACACCATTATAACACTTTTTTTTTTCTTAGTCTCAATAGATGTAAGTGTCAGTTTTTCATCCTAAGCGTCTCCCTCCACCATACCGGGGTTCATTCCCCGCTCTCAGTCACTTACCTTCTTGTCGGACAGTCCGGACACTGTGTCGATGTACTGCTCCTGAATCATGAAGGCGGCCAAGTTGGCGGTGTACGAGGCGAGGAAGATGACTGCGAAGAAAGCCCAGACCAGTACCATAATCTTACTGGTCGTCCCTTTGGGGTTCTCGATCGGGACAGAGTTGTTGAAGACGATGCCCCAGAGCAGCCAAACAGACTTTCCTATAGTGAAGGTGGGTCCACCAGGGTCTGAGGAGGCAGATAATGAGTTTGTTGGATCTGTTTTCATGCAGTGCGAAGAAAATATTCCTTTTCCTCACATATAGACTGAGATTGTTTCTCGCAATTTAATGGCGTAAAAAACTGTTTGCTTTACAATTCTACACTAGCCATCTTATGCCCCCTGGCAAACTTTCAGACACTGCCATTTCACAGCCGCGACCCGTCGCCATCACTCTCTGCCACTGTCGCTCATGTGCAACAACAGAGACCGCCAGCCCCATCAATCACACTTCGATTAGCGTGGCGACGAATGCTAATTAAAAGAGGAAAATGACCTTTCAGACCCACAGACGGGGTACACTCTGTCAGCGCTGCGCTTGTACGGATTGATTAGCCCTCACCCCTAAAATCGTGTTAAAGGGACGTATTAGCACGCTGCGGAGAGCGAGCAGACAGAGCTCAGTGAGCTCAGAGAGCTCTGTGCGTGCTTTTGCTGAGAAACATGAAACCCCAGCGAATCTGCCTCAGGTCGAAGGAGCACAGGCAAACTTTCAAATTACATCTCAGGCCGAACTAACCCAATAACCGGTATTGTTCTGGAAATATCACACACAGCCAAACTAAGTGACAAATTCCATGTTGCCCCCGTGGTAGGACATTTTTATGATTCCATTTCGCCGCAGCCCATCCTGAAACAATAATTTTGTGTCATCATTTCTTCGCAAAAAAAGGAGTTAAACTGAAAACAAACTCACCTTTGGCACTGACCAAACTGCGATTGTAGCCCACTGGACTAAAGTATTCGAAGACGAAGACCGTTATAGCCACCACGGTCAGGCACATCACAAACATCATGACCCAAACTGCTGGGCTGTACGGCTCTGCAGGAGGAGACACACAGATAGATAGTGAAGGTGGATGGTGGAGGAGACGAAGGAGAACTTTGAGCTCACTGATGTAAAATCGTTTTCTCATTTATGTTGAGAGTTTGGTTTAGTTTGTCGGCGCCGATTGTTCGTGTATCAGACAAAGGATTGAGTGCTTTTGTTCGGATGGTTTGGAGAACGATTTAGTTGTGGGGTGTAGCTGTCGAAAGAAAGAATAATGGGACACTCTCTCCGTCTAGGAGGAAAGGGAGGACAAGAACAGGACAATCTAGGTCGTGGATGTTGGAGCGTTACGACCCTGCGCAATCAAATATAAGCCGGTGGGGGGATGATTGTTTTTCCTTACCAAGGAAGGCAGATGGTGAAACTGTCCCATTGCTGCGAGCCACCATGACACTGATGCCCGTCTCCACAAACGGCACGGAGAAATCGATGATTTCGGATCGCTCCTCGTTGATGGTGAGAGAGCCAATGGCCATGTCGGCTCGCCTGTAGAAGACCTGGTTGTTTGGAAGATGGAGAGTAAGTGTGGAGCTTCAGCAATTGGTGACGCAGGCTGTGAATACCCTTCCCTCAAGAAAACCCAGTTTGTCACATTAGGTGCCAGTGTGCGAGTGTTTCATCCAAAAAAAAAAAAGAAAAAGCGCAACCAAATGTTCCCCGTGAAGTGACGGCGACAATTGCCTTTGTAGGTAAATATTGAATTTCAACAGCAGCGCTTTTGAAAATGGCAGCCGTAAATGTTTCACTCCTCTCGTAATGGCGCTCTGCAGAGAGAAGAAAGGGCGAGGTTGTTTGTCTGCAGCTATTTGTGCATTCGAAAAGAATGCGCCATGATTGGAGTTCAAAGCCGAGTTCTTGCTCAGCTGCTTTTCTGATGAGCCTCTTGTGGCGGGAAAAGAATAGAGCATTTGGGGTTTGAGAAATTCCGCTCACAGGCAAAAAGTCTCCCGACGCAGACGCGCCTACGAGAATAGGAAGGCGCCGCGTGTTGCGTCACCACCGGCAGGGCATCCAAGGTGGAGTATTGTGCGAGAGAGAGCGTGTATGGTAATTTCACGTGTTCAAAATGTCCTCACACTACTGACCTACTTAAAGATGTCCGGATGTTTGAGAGCCAAGCACACCGAGGCGTCGACGCAAACTAGCTGCTGCGTATTAATAGAGACGACAAAGAAGGACTGAAACCACAGATCTGTCACCGCTGATCTATTTTTATTTCCAACATCTGATGCTAATGGGTCGCAGGCTGTCTGTAATGAAGCGCTAATGTTTATTACTCCCTATAAAGGCTGGTCTGATTGGATTTGGCCGCCCCTCGTTTCGTTCTCTGGTCTGGCTTATCCTGATGAATACGAATGTTTACGACCTCGTGAAACGGTTTTGATATCTGTCCCAGAGGCCGAGGCTGAATTGGCTGAAATGAATTTGATGTACCAGCTCCGCCTTGGTATGCCGCTACAATTAAAGCGAAAGAAGCTGCTTCCCCCCCGCCCCCACCACCACCCCACATTGCAGTAAAAAATGACGGCAAAGGACCTTGTGGAAGCATTTCAAAGACGTTCAGAGGAGCCTCACCTCTCCAATCATGCCGTTCCATGTCCCGCGGACTAGTTTGCCATGTTTGCCGTTGGTGACCAGGTAGAGGTCGTAGGAGAACTTGATGGTGCGGGACAGCTTCTTGAGGATATCTATGCAGAAGCCCTTGCAGCACAGTTTGGTGTACGACTCAGAGTGGCCGATGATGCTGTGGGGGTTGGGGATGGAGGAAGCAGAGTCAAAAATAGAGACCAAACCGTCCGCGATCGAAACTACCGCCTGTCGCAGACGGTAAAGTTGCCCTGTAACAGCTGCTTTATATGGTGTGAACATTGAGCGAAGAAGAGTCTGGCGAAATCTGGCGCATTAACTCAAATTGACGTCGGCTGAATGGTCGCCTCTCTGGCGGAACAATGAGCCATCGGAGAATTAAAGGTACACACAGACAAGAGCCAGCGTGACAGATCCCAGACTAGATGGTTGAGCTGCTGCGACGGTCTCTAATCTGGGACTGTTAAGGTTTGTTAGAGTGGAAAGTAGCACACACACACACACACACACACACACACTCTCTCTCTCACACACACGCAAGCGCACTGTTTGGCCTCTGTACTTAATGGGGTGTAGTAACGAAGAGGGACAGTCGGCAGGAGAGGAGTGAAAAGAAAACAAAGAATATAAAGAAACGGACAGTCGCCCAAAAGGAGGTGGACAGGCACGAAGACGGTATCAGTCAAAGGACAGACAAATTAAAAAGTAAGCTGGCAGACTTTGTAAAACATTTAGGTGACAGATAGTGAATAATAAATCAGACCTTGTCTCCGTCTTCCCTCATATCCACCTGCCAAATGGGAGATTAGGAGTCACGGTGTGTGTGAATGTGTGTGTGAGTGTCTGTCCGTGTCTCTGTATATGAGCAATAACCTCAGTGAGTCAGCAAGCAAGACGAGGAAGCGTCCAAGTGAATAAATAAGCGAGAAATTAAACAAAAACCAAAACAGTGAATTAACACGAGTCCATTACTCCTCTTGCCGTGGGCATCAATTGTCCTCAAGTGTGAGAATGTTTGAACCGGCCACTGGCTCACGTACTCAGTTTATTAATCGCTACAGATTGACGCAGTCGGCCACCTGTCATCATTATGCACACTCCACCTGTAATGCTCACTCACATGCCCAAACACGAGCACCACGTCCCCCTCTACCTCTTACTCTCTCTCTCTCTCTCTCCCTCACTCCCTGGCCATCTCTCACCCGCTTGTTCTCTCACCCGCTGTCCTCTGGCAAACGCTCAAACGCACACGCACGCAGGCACACACAATTTGCGTGGCGCGGCGTGGAGCTGAAAATGCCCAGAAACTAGTGCAGCGTGGAGGGAAGCACCGCGAGGGACTTGGACGAGGGAGAGACTCATGCGAGTTCACAGACAAGAAATGCAATGAGACGAGGCCTGACGGGACTCTGTCGGCGGCCTGCCGAAGTAGAACAGAGGTAGAGGTGGGCTGAGGGAGGAAGAGGAGGAGGAGGAAGAAGAAATTATATCAGGATTAGTGAGGTAGGCAGGAAGATTGGATTATTGATCCAGGACTAGATACATTGAGTTATTGATCCAAGATTAGATACCAGTACGCATCATGTATGTATAGAGCATATACTGTATGTTTATATGTGCGTGTATATATTAACACATGCAGCGGAAACACAAGAAGTAAAATGCAAGATGCAAACAAACGACCATTAAATTAGACTATTAGACTATTAACATTTCAATTAGAGACCCGAGGCCCGATATTAGCATAAAAATTGCCCGATATTAGCATGAAAATATAATATCGGTATCGGATTTCTTTGCTTTAAAGCCGATATAATAAAAACTAGAGATGTCTGATAATATCGGTCCACCGATATCATCGACTCGATATTAGCATAAAAATGTAATATCGGTATCGGATTTTTTGGCTTTAAAACCGATAAAATAAAAAACGATAAAAATAAAATAGTGCTTGCGTTACACCGAAATAGTGCCTATGCGCTCCTGAAGCGTTTCCCGGCGCACATATCGGTATTGGCTGATATCGGTATCGGTAAATTGAGAGTTGGACAATATTGGCATATCGGATATCGGCAAAAAAGCCAATATCGGACATCCCTAATAAAAACCTATAAAAATACAATAATGCTTGCGTTACACTGAAATAGTGCCTATGCGCTCCTGAAGCGTTTATAGGCGCACATATCGGTATCGGCTTATTGGTATCGGTAAATTGAGAGTTGGACAATATCGGCATATCGGATGTTGGCAAAAAAGCCAATATCGGACATCCCTAATTTCAATGTACCGTAAATGCAACCGAATCTATCCTCACTCTCCATTTACAGAGGACCAAAAGAGTCTAACATGAATGACATCCATTTAAAAGCTGTTTTTCTGTATTTCCTATATCTTAGTATTTTCCATATCTGCCAAAATGTAGGCATTCAAAATCAGTGCAGTATTATCCCCAGGAATGAATCTGTGGCAGGGGATCAGACTGTAGATTTCCTGTTCTTTATCTGTGGAGGAAGGAAGGTGCAGGAAGATGTGGAGCGGAGGGAGAAAAAAAAAAGCTGTCATCTGTCAAAAACTGACTTTTAATGAAAGCTGAAGGAAGAAAAACAACATTTAAATGAGGATAAGCATCTACTCCACGGGGAGCCTTCGCTCCTCTCCTCTCCTCCGCTCCTCCTCTCGAGCATCCCCGTGTTTTGTCGCTCTCCCTCTCCAAACCGCCGACAGAAACCAGCGAGTGAGAAACTGTAGGAGACGGCCCGACTTGGTAAAGATTGTCCCTTGTCTATGACAGATGTCCCCGTGTTAGACAGATAAATCTTCCTTACTGGCAATCAATGTGCCATCGCTCCCAACAACAGCCACTATCTCTCTCTCTCTCTCTCTCCTTCCCTCCCTCCCTTCCTCTCTCAGTAATTAATGAGCCATCCATTGGAAGGTTTGTGATCTGCATATCCGATACACAACCAAACACACACAAAGACACAACAATGGGTTGTGGATTGTTTTGCGCATATGTAAATAGGGTTGGGAAGAATATTAAAAAATGCGTCTCCGAGCAATACGACATAGATGGGATTCATTGTAAGGCCACTGTACCCTATAAACTAACAACTGGATGGTTTTGCGTGTGAGAAACGTGTGTGTACACTTGTAGTTAATGATCATTTGGGCTTTGGGTAGTGATAAAAATGATTTTCCCAGTGTTGAGCATGGCTGTAAAACTGATTTCAGTTGGTCGAGTGCGGAAACTATAAAGCCTAGCAGAACCGATTCCTGCTGTCGTGTTCCAGCGCTTGAGCACTGAAATTAAAAACGGGCCGTCAGCCATGTTGTTGTTGTTGTTGTTGTGGCGAATTGTCCGTACGTGTATGTGAGCGCGTGACTGGTACGGATCCTTCCAATGAGCGTTGTTTATAGCGATCAGAGGTAATTTAGAGGCAGTTTAATGTGTACTTTCTGCCAGGCTGTGATCTGTGTGTGGCGCGGGAGGTTTGGGGGGGGAGTTGCCACCATGAGCAGTAGCCTGGCAAGCGAGGGAGGGATATTGGACTAAAAAGTGACGGCTTTCTGCAGAATAGTATGGTGAAAAGTACAAAAAGTATAATTGGTGTGGCACAGTGGCTTGTTCATTCAATTTCAAACTCCGCCCACAGTGATGTTACAGCGGCTTTCGGCAATCGTTGAACCTCTGAACTTTTCCTCACTGAGGCCGCTGAGTAATAATGAAATATGGAGGAAAAAACATGGAGAGAGTGTGTGTGCGAGCGAGTGAGTACCGTTCAGTATGATTGGACTGACGCCGACAGGGCACAGTGTTGCGGACGCAGGTGCCCGTCCCCGGGTCCACGTTCTCAACCATGACGAAGGGATGCTCCTCAAGCGTGGCCACAGTCAGGTGGCGGTCGTCAGAAACCTGCTCCAGGTAGCTGCCGTAGCGAGGCCACACCGGGTAGCGGACCTGCAGGATCCCACGAGCGTACGTCCCCACCTAGGCCGGAGACGAGGGAGGAGGAAAGTTGGCGATGGTTGGGGCCGGAAAATTCTGGGGCAAATTCTCGTGAGTCTGCTTGCATATCCGTGTCCCGTCATTGTCTCCATCAGGGGATGGATGAGTCACCCTATCAAAAGAATCGGATTTTGCCGGGCGGCCGGAAATGATGAGCAGATGAAAGAGGAGAACAGTCCATTCATGCATACAGAGCAGACGCAGCCCGAACAGGGCCTCAGCCGTGTCGGCGTGTATGTCTGAATTTAGCCCGTAACAAAGCAAACTGCCATAATACTGCAACCTCCTGTCCATGTCTTTTGTTTGGATAACTCAAAAATTTATTTGATGTGTTTTTCAACGGAGACAGACGTGATTAGCCTCGATGTGTCGTGTTGAATTTGCGTGTTTCATGTTGGAGTACCCATCCTTAAACCCGCATTTTTAAATCTATTTTCTGCTGCAGAGAAGGCAGTGTTGTGATCTGCTTTTCAAGATCTCCTTCATCTGGAGACAGACCATTTTGTGGATTTCTGTTTCTCGGTGGTTCTTGAACACTCCTCTACGGTCAGATGATTAATTTTTGATTGAGTGTTTAGACACTATCTAAAGAAAAACATACAACATACAAGCTGAACAAAAACACCCAACTACTACAAACGCAGTACAAGCAAAGCACCGATTTTTTTGCTCTAAAACCGCTAAAATAAAAACAGATAAAAATAAAATAATGCTTGCGTTACACCGAAATAGTGCCTATGCGCTCCTGAAGCGTTTACCGGCGCACATATCGGTATCGACTGTTGTCGGTATCGGTAAATTGAGTGTTGGACAATATCGGGATATCGGATATCGGCAAAAAAGCCAATATCGGACATCCCTAGTTTAAGTACTTCAGAATTTGAAATACTTAACTTGTCTTAATTGATGATTGTGCAGTCACTCCCTTTCACAAATAATTTCATTTTTATTTCTTGTCAATTTTACAAATTTGTTTTAGTCGTCATGAGACTGGAATTTTACTGCTTCTTTTTTTTTAAATTAAAAGTTTTGGTCGGTTTTCAGGTTAGTTTTGGTATAACATTTTTCAAATATAACGTTTACAAATAGTTATTTGGTCTCAGAGGTCCTGCAAACAGGAAAAACCTGAAGGACAAACCCGTGTCACATGATGTTGTGGCCCCTAACCAATGCTAGTAACAGGCTCATGCGGGGGAACTGGAAAATGATGCAAAGGAGAGAAGCGCCAGGAAGGCAGCCAAGTGGCGATACGGAGGGAACCTTTGTCACCCGTCCTCTCACCCAGCGCCGCTCTCACGGCGACGAGGGACAACAGCATGTAAAGCTGTCAGGGAACCACAGCGGTGAGGAGAGAGCTGAGAGGCGCATGCCACACTGCAACCTGTCGCAGTAATGGATGAGCTGCACGACGCAAGCAAGAGCAGGAGGGAGGTTGCGGGGGGCCACGTGGAGAGTAGATGAGGAGAGATGGGAGGGAAAGGAGCGGTGGTGAGAAATTAAAAAACTGAAATTAGAATGGATGCCTTCTATTCAGAGGGGCACGCTATTGTTGTCAACAGCGCGTCGGGAGCAGCACGCAGCCTGCGATGTGTTTACACTCTGGCTGAACATGAGAACATTGTGAATGGGCACGGGCCCCACTTCAGCACAATTACGTGGGCATGTTCGCACACACACACACACACACACACACACGCAGAACATACACAGCAGCCGGGAGGTGACATTGATAAAGTAGGTTGGTCTTTCCAGAGCAGAAATAAATGAGTTCAACTGTAGCTGTGAGATTACGTTGAGGTCGCTCTGTTTAGTCTCGCTTTCTCAATACACCCTTGAGCCATGAAAGGCGCATGTGGCTGGCTGTGTATGTGTGTGCGAGTGTGTGTATGTGTGTGTGTTTGTGTGTGAGGTTAGAGAAGACTGAGGAAGTGTCAAAGCGAATGAAGGCGAAAAAGGAAGACCTTAATGGATGAGGATGATTTTCCCAGGGAAACAAACACGAACACATATCATAATTATCCACACACAAATTCAACCCCATGGATTTTCACAGAAGTCCGCACAGAATATTTCAAATGTACCCTTGCTCTTCAATTACCATTCGGCTACTTGCAGCAAATTTAAAAGCCTTTTAACTTAACAATACTCAATATGCAGCCAGGTCCAAACCTTTGAGGCCTCATTGGTCTCATTGCAGCTGGCAGCTTCGCTTATTTGTAATTTAGATTCTGCTGTCCCGTACCTTGTCCCAAAGTCTCTCTCGGTCCAATGCGATGATGACCATGGACGGGTTAGAGAGGAAGCCCTGGCTGTTGAAGGACAGGTCCTTCCTTTCCCACGTCACGTTCATCATATGCCTGCAAACCAGGTAGACGTCCACGGAATTACGAACAAAAGATGTGCAGTGATTAAATCTCTGTTTCACATCCAAAGGCCTCTTATAATGAATACACACGAGTAGCCCTTATCAAAACTAATGTTCCCCGTTTAGAGTGCTTAATTGGGGGTGGGAGGGGTCAGCAGCTCGTTAGGCAAGGGTAGAGTTAGGTGACTGGTGAAGGTTTTTCCTCCAGAGAGACTCTGCTGGACGTTAAGGGATTCAACCATGACAGACTCAGATCTGAATAATGAATGCAGTCCAATTTACATTTCCGGCCACGAGTGGCACAGGGTCAAAGTCGTCCTCGTGGTGAGCTGGCACGAGAGGAGTGTGTGTATTCATGAGTTCCCCTGCTGGGGTCTGAATGAGGGCAATAATGTCCACCATGCATGCATTCACAATTTTCCCCAGACAGTAACATAAATTTCTACCTAGGCAGAATTTACTCTTTCGTGGACTTATTCCACAACAAATGCCAAGTCAACATTGACCATTCAATTTATCAGTTAATCAGTAAATGTTTAACCTGTCTTACAATGTATAAAAGAAGACTTGTCGCTTCCAATCCAAAGTTACCTGAACAGAGTGATGTTCTCGGAGTGTTTGGCCGGCTTGTTGCAGTCTCCGTGTCCCTCTGGGACAAACCCGTGCTGCTTCTTGAAGCTCTCCGCCCCTTTGGCGACAATGGCGACGCCTTCCCTCACCCTCTGTCTCAAGCTCTTTCTCCACTGATCCGTTATCACGCCAATCACACCCACGGGAAAGTTAAGGGGCGGAGGGCTCTCCGGGTTCCCCACGGCGAGGCTGGGGAGGATCCAGATGTAGCCTGGCCCCAGAAGGCCTGCCTGGGCCGCGTGGAAGAACAGGTACTGAGCCTCCTCATGGGAGCAGTACACCATCAGCACCTGAGAGTCCACCTGCAAAGACAATTGAACCTGTTACTGGTGGAACAGAGCGGCCTCAAAAGCAGCAAATACCACACAACCCACCTGCTGCAGCATGCGTTTCGTTCTCACGTCACTTGACCCCACGGACATTTCCAGGGACAGGACATCCTGCATCTTCCAAAGGAAGTAGGAGGTGTCCGTGTATGAGTGAACTATCTCCACAAAGGTGTCGTAGCCCGGGAGCAAGCTGGTGATCACGGTGAATTCACCCCAGTCATACTCCTCCATCAGCTGAAACAAGGAGCAAGCTTATCTCCAAATGGAATAGTTAAGAGCTAGAATAGACAATTCTGAGACCATCTAGGCGATACGATCAACAACAAATTTTCCAGTGCCGTAGTACCTTGACATAAGAGCAACCCAACATGCAAAGTTTTTGAGATATGAGCCACCTCTTTGTCCATATTTTTGTTCAGGATATTAGCGGAAATCCCAGATACAGGTCGTGCTTTGAGACACCACCGCTAGTTAGCGCACAGGTACGCACTACCTATGACAGCACGAGCAGTGTATGACGACTGGAATCTACAAGTAACCGGAAGTTCAGCATGGGACGAATCATTCGAGGCTCATCATGGGGTGGTTTAATAGCTTTAAGAGGAGGACCAACATCTGCTTGGTGGTGAGGCATGGAGGAACATCTAGTACGGACACTAAGGCAGTGGAAGAATACGTCTTGTGTTTTGCTGTATGTGTGGCGTAGTCATTATGGAAGCTAAGGCTATCGTCCGTAACGCTTCTGCAACAACTGTGACAAAACTGGATTACTCTGGAGAAAGTAGCTGTAGCGGATTCAAATTATGCTTGTTATTTTCAATGGAAAAAAATCTTATGAGGTACATGCACATTGACATACGAGGTCGATCACTGAAATAATTCAACTCGCAATGCTACTGAATTCAGGCACTGTCAATAAGAAGCTGAGAGTAGGATTTCCTGCAATCTATTATGAATGTATTTATATGTCTGACAAGGACGGCCTCCACTCAGTTCGGGGATTCCCTGATTGCGTTCCCGGCAGGGTCGAGGCAGCCACACTTCCCTCCACCGCGGTTCCAGATTAACTTGTCAATCACAAAGCCTTAGCCAGCAAACCCCTCTGCGGCGGCACAATATTTCAAAATTCCTTTACGTCTTCTTTAAGTTTGCGAGGGAGTTAGCCAGTTTGACTTTGACAGATGCGGCGCGGTCGTCAGTACCTTAAACATGCAGACGATCTGCTGTTCAAGCGAGGCTCCCATCTGCAGGAAAGAGGATCCTTCAGCCTGAGAAAAGAAGGAGAAAAATCACAGGTTCTTGCAGGAAAACACTCTTGCTAGCTGCTGATGGATTTGTAACACGGACACATCAGAGGCTTACACAAATTCGGTTTTGCTTCAGCAGGTAGAGGATGTGTTTGCCTTCAGGGGGAACTGTGAACAGACTTTCATTATGTACAGTAGATGGGGAAAGTCTCAGCGTCATGCTATACTATCACGTGGCATGAGCAGGTGTGGAGAAGTTGTTGTTGTGAGAAACACGATTCAAAGTCAAAACTGAATAATGGCAACTGGTCTCGAGAAGTGCGGGAAGGCGTTTCAGACCTATCCCCTGTTTTGTTTTCACTTATTACCCTCCATACCTCCTTTTTTTAATCATCTATCATCTGACAACCTACCTATTACGTGCCCCTACACCCCCCTCACTGGATAAATACCCACTGCTCCTTGCCATTTCATTAAAAGAGAACAAGCCTCTTGAATGAAGAGTGAAACTTCATTAATAGTTCAACTGCTACTTGGATACTGTGACCTTGTTTCCCCGAGAACTTCTCGGGCACTGCAAGGTTTCATGGATGCTTCACAAGATCAATGGCCGCTGCTGATTTTGCACCACACTTTTTTACCAGCAGCTTGTGAACGTCCACCTGTTTTCCAGTTAGGCGCGACTCCTCCTCTCGAGAGTTCGAGCGGCATTACTGTCTTGAACGACATATTGCTGTGATTACAGGCTTCCCAGCCAATAAGACGTGCAAGGACACATTGCAAAGGACAAAGTAGTTGTGAGGAAAATTTGGGTCATCGGCAAATGGGTTCAGACGTTCTTGGTAATGGATCTGTGCTCTGAAAGTTCAGAAATACCATCTGTGCCAAAATTCCAGTCGTGGAAACATTAAAAGACAAAACTAAACCATAGGGAGTGATGGACTGTTGGGG
>OMPJ01039028.1:0-16736 GCA_900312935.1 Carapus acus | reverse complement strand
GTGTGTGTGTGTGTGGACCAAAGACTCACGCCGGGAGCGTCGGCAGCATGTGCACAGACGCGCCCATGTTAAGCAACGCATGACAGTGAGATTGCATTAGATTGGATCCTCGCGTCACAATCCAGCTATGTGTGTGTGTGTGTACGGGTGTGGGGGCGGAGTGGAGTGGGTGTGTGCATGTGTGAAGTTAATTACTTGCCAAATGAACATTCCAGAATGTCAAGTAGTTCTTTGTGTAGATCCGTGCTCCAGATCGCACTGCGTGCTTGCATGTCTGAGTGTGTGTGTGTGTGTGTGCACGTGTGGGTGTGTGTGCCCTGTCACGTAAACACTGTCTCATAGGAGCTTCCTCACCATCTCCACCATGACTCCACAACACGCCATTCCTTCCCCTACATCCCTCCCTCGACCTTGCTTGTCCTCCACCATTCTGAGACTTTGTTTAAACCAAATTTCTGGGCGATAAGAGTGGCGAGCGTGCAGATAGGAAACACTCCGCTGTGTTTCCGTGGCCGAGAACCTTTTGTGCAAACCACACACACACACGCGCGCCTGTGAGCACTTTCATAAGCCGCACGACGGCGTTGACCAATAGGCAAAGGAGGTAACGCAGCCTGCAGCAGGTTTCAAAACACAAACCGCTACAACGGCTCAAATTAGCGAAGAGCTTGCGGGGATCTTTTACTTTGAGTTCCCTGATTAAACCACGCCACCTTTCCACCTCAATCCAGCCCTACAGCATCTTCTTCTTCCTCGCCTCCTCCTCTTCCTCCACCTACTGCTCTCCTCTGATCAGTCTATCCAACTGGGAGATCAGTGAAAATAAACACCTTCTCCTGTTCAAACATGCACCCTGCAGCTCAGGATTTCTGCCTCGATCACGCCCAGAACAGCCACAGAGAGCAAAAGCATACTTTCAAATTCATCATGAGGTCTTGAAAGCCTCTCTCTCTCTCTCTCTCACACACACACACACGTACGCACGCACACGCTCACACACTCTTCCACCTTACCTTCTCATCCTCCATCCGCTCCATGCTTGGCAGATCTTCTTCTCCCTCAGTTCAGTCAGAGGAGGCTGTAGGAGGCGAGTGGCTGTTTGTCAACACCTCTGACACACACACACACACTCTCACGCACTCTCTCACACACCCACAGACGCAGACAGATCACCAGCGTGGTCAAACCTGAATGAGAGCAAATATTAGGAAACAGGATGAGCGACTGCAACAACAGCCATCTGTTGAGTCACACCATGACAATACATAGTTACAAAAGACAAAATGACACACAGCTGTAGGTCTGATCCTTAAAAAAACAAAACACACACACACCTTGGCAGAGATCAGCCTGCAGAGCTGCAGCACCTTTCAGCACCCATTTAATTCGACAGTAATCAGCTGCCAAATGAGAGTTGGACCCGCCCTCTTCCTCCTTTTTACCCTCCTCTTCGGCCCTCATTGGTCCGCTTTATGTTTCCAACTGGAAATTAGATTCACAACAACTTAACCTCCGAAGCGCCTCCGAATGTAACAATCAGAGACGCGTCGAGGATGCTGATCTAAAACCAGCTTTTATCTCGCGTCGTTGATTTCAAAACTATGCTAATAACAAGGTGTTGAAACAATAACGTGGGTGTTGTACCGTTATTTGGGAGTTGCGCCGTTATATTTGCAGGTAAACAGTCCTGGTCAGATGCGCAACATCGATTTCTGGCTATGGTGCGTGTGTAGTGTGTGTGTGTAGAAAATACGGCGCTTGCCTCTAGGCGCGTTGTGTGTGTTCTGACCGTGGTGTCTCCCATGTGGCCGGAGGCGCCGTGTGCGTAAAAGTGTCTCCTACACGCAGTGTGAGAGTGTGAGCGCGCCGTTGTATCGTCGGACAATCGGTGCGATACTGCAAATTTTGGTATCGATTTAACCCCATTCGTATATCGGACCAGTGTCGCCGGCATCGATATCGATAGGAACAAGAACGCAAGTGTGAAAAGAACAAGGTGCCTGTAAACAAGGGCCCATGGGGTGGAGTTTACCTGGTATACATCGGATGGGTATAATGGAACAGGTTAGGTTAGTGCACGTAAGCATGATCATGCACATGACATGCATTCCTCATATCTACAGTGAAATCGCACAAAATATTATTGTAGCACCTTCCTGTATTTCTCTGCAAGAGATTTGGAGGTAAATCTCTTGGACAGAAGGGTGACCCTCATTCTGCTAGTTTTTGCTTTTATCTCTTCGTATATTAGAATCACAATCAGACTAAATCAGGAGCTGAATTGACTGAATTGTTCTTGAATCAGAATCAATCAAACCTGAGTCTGATTTTATCGTCTGGTGTGTTGTTACACATTCAAGGCATTTGTTTTGTTGTGGTGCATACAGTAGGTGCAAATAGGAATAAAATCATACAGTTCATGCATGTGCAAAATATCAAATGTAGCGTTAAATTGCTGAGTTTGGGTGAACTATAAAGACCAGAGGGTGTTTTTGTGATTTGTCATTAGTCGAAATGTAAGGGGGGATATTCTATAAATATTTCATGAAAACAAAGTACTTCCTGTTATGAGAGGCAGAGGCAGAGGTGGTTACTGCCAACCGCTTGTAAACAGAGAAATACTGTAGTAAGGGGTAAAGCAAAAAAAAAAAAAAAAAAAAAAGGTATTAGCCTCACAATAGTGAGCATAATACAATATAGATATCGTTATTCTAACAAGCATGTCTTTCCTATAAGGAACATAGTTGACATCGGCCATATGGTTATTTTATAGAGCTGCACTTCACTGGCTGAGAGGAGACGGAGAGGGTCGGACGGGTGGGTGGGCTGGTTCATGCCGGAGCAACGAAACGTGCCGTGCGGGGATGGAGATGGAGGGGGGAGAGAAGGAGAGGGGCGGTCCGGCGTGAATGGAGGCTCTGTGCGGCGCCGCTGGCTGCCGCGCTGCCCACCGGGGGCACTGAGAACAAAAGGCAGCGTGCGCGCAGTTCAGATCCAAAGCCCGGTCACGCCGTTAGTCATGAGACCGGCTCAGTGGGAGGCAAACAAACGGGGAGCCCTCCTAAGTCTCCGTTCCCCCCCGGGGGCTAATCTGCACGGCCCACTTAAAGCTGAGCAGAGTGTGTTGTGTAACATGTGTTGTGTTTTCATAACAGGAGTTGTAGTGAAAACATGTAAACCGGCGCCTGCATACAAAAGCCTCTCTGCGGGTAGAGGGCTTCCTCTGTTGGATCGGTATGCAGGTGTGTGTGTGTGCGTGTGTGTGTGCGTGAGTGTGTGCGTGTGCATGTGGAGGTGGGAGTGTGAACCCTAATACTCTGGAAAGCGATCCAAATACTGGAGGTCTGGCTGTGTGTTTGGCAGCTTAATGAGTTTTTGTCAGCGTTAGCTGGCCTTAAACTCCTTAATCTGACCTTTGACCCCTCCTGCATTAAACTATGACGAGTGCAAACTGTAGCACCCGCTGCCTCTTGAGGTCCACCAGCATTAAAAGCCTCTAAGCACTTCTGAGCCCCCCTGCAATTCAAAATATCACAGCCGTCACACCTTGACATGCGGGGAATTCTGCTCCTGATTGCTCACGCGCACACTTATTAATCGGCTTCAGATGCTGGTGTGGAAAGGGAACCGAAAGACACGCTGAAAGAAAGTCAGGGAGGTGATTGTGAGGTACTTCTTGCATCTCTCTGTGGTTACATGGCTGACGTGCGTAGAAGTTGCTGGCTGGTGCGGCACTGACTTCATCACAATCAGACTTACAGTTATTTGAAACCTATGGCGTAGCTTAGTCACCATTTGATTGGCAGCACTTAACGGGTTGAGTTATAATTCTAAAGTGCAAATCACTGGATAAGACTAACCACTTGATAATTTTTTTCATTTTACATCTTCTTCTTTCCATGATGACAGGTGAGGCACAGCCTCTCCTGCTCGTGACCAAACCATCTCATCTTCCGTCTCTGTCTTTACCTCCAGCCTGCTCCACCTCAGCTCTCCTGTGCTCATTTCTAACCTAGTGACCCCAGACGAAACCCTCATCCTCGTCGCCGGCTTCGGACACACAAGTGTCACCACTCACACACACCCGCGGTCGTCCCTTTCCCACCCGGTGCAACATTCGTCACTGGCTGTCACAGAGAGACGTGAACATATGCACGCGCCCCAAACATCTCCCTCCTCAGACTCCGCCTCTTTCCACCCCAGCATCCCTGCCGAACTGTTTCCAAAGAAACAGATCCCGCAGCCTGTCCTCCAGCGACACAGGTCTCGGCAAGCAATCGAATTAGAAAGACATCTGCGCCGAGCCAATCTGACAGCGAGACTCTGACAAAGACACGGGGAAGGAAATGAATAAAGTTAAGAGAGCCACACATTGAACAGGCACGCACAACGCTGAGGGCATTAACAAACCACATCCTGTCGCTTTTCAAATGAAGCACAGCCCAAGGGCGTACAGCAGCCCTCCTATAAATAAAATTAGAGAGAAAGTCCCCCGCCAAAATCATTTTATCCTCGATGACATCATGCAAAAGCTTTCGTTTTTGCCGCCAAAGTGCTCTTGAATGTGAGGTGACATGATGGTGTAGTGTAATGCAGTAATTCCATCCTTTTAATCTCTGCTTGTAATTCATTTATACCTGTTTGTGCACCAATAGCGAGTAAGAGAGCAACGTACCTGTACCTGCTGCCAGAACTCTCCACTTAATATTTAAATCAATGCACCAAGAGGCCACAGACACACTTATCGCTAAGGAATTTCGCATTGAGTTCAAGTCCTGTTTTGTTTTTTCTTTGATTGACGGGGCAGAGTGGGAAAAATCTCTCCCTCCCTCCCTCTCACTTTTTGGAGCGGTTTTCTGTCTGTCAATCACCTCAACTTTGTACCAACACACCCCTATTTTTTCAGTTTCCAAGTGAGAGTCAAAGTTATCATAAGACATTGGCACACCCTTAGCAAAGCAGTGCTCACGCAATCCAACATGTCGGGACATCTTACGGCGTAACCGGCATAGCCCAGGCCCCAATCGGGAGGAGTGGCGTGGTGATCCGATGCCAGTCATGGGAAGATACCGCTGCTCTCACTTTGCTCTGGAGACAGAGGTGGCATTATTGGCACAGCTGATATCGCACACAGTAACAGTTTGTGGAGCGTTCATGTGACCTTCAGGAACAAAAGCACTAAAACATCCAGACAGAAAATCCAGACAATGATTCAAAATGTTTGCAACAAATTACTGGCGCAAATAGACGAGAACACGCTCACTTACTGGCAGTGTCATGCAGTGATGCGGTGAAAATGAAAGTGTGAGGTGTTACAAATGAATAACAATTTGTGAGGGATGCACAACAGGAACTCACAATACACCTCCATTGATTTGTTACATGTTTTTGCAACAGAAGAAAAATTATATTACCCCAAATGTGACTATTAGATTATTAGACCAGTAGAAATTTTTCATTGTTTTTATGATAGAAAGACAGAAACACAATGAAAATATAGCGTGACCACGGTGCAACGTGACCACCTGGATTTTTTTAAGAATTGATGCACTTTATAGCTTGTTTTTATTGACATGAGTGAGGTCTTGCCACCTTTTGATTAGGTTTTTTGATGATATGAATACGTTGGTATGTGGGTTGGATTTTGATAAGCACTGCTGTTAAAGGGGAGGATGTTCACGCCGCCAAACTAGGCCACCGTGTGGTTGAAGGTTGGTGTGGCATCTTCACTGTAATGTCGGATAACGCTGCCCTCTAGCGGACACGACTTGTACTGTCAAAAGTCAAAAAAATCTCAGATTGGGGGAACAATCTGCCTCATCACAGCTCCTTCACACCCTCGTCACGACTTTGCGACATCAGACATACATTGTCGTGGTGATGGAATATTGAACAGTGCAATGTTGATGGTTCCATTGAATTTATTGTATAAACAACGCCACTGAGCACTTTGATCTGTAACTGAGGAAATAAACTGTAAGTCCTCAAGGACATACGGATAAAAATTTGTGCGTTTTATTTCTTTAAGTTAACAACATTAATGACGGAGTGGCAACTGTCTAAAGATGTCCTCGGGCACACTACGGAGGTAATGTTGCAAGTAACAAGGGCGTCCTGAAGTGGCCCACAGTCGAGAGTTAAGTCGGCGAGTTCAGATCTTTCCAGGGAAGCTTCCGCTCTCTATCTGCTCGTCCCATTTCTGCACCTGTAGACACACAAGTATATATTAACAGCAGCCCGCAGAAACGCCTCCCCTGCAGCCAGAGCTCCTTTTTACACACAGCTTTACACATGCATTCAAACACACAGTGTTCTCTCATTATCAATGTCATCAGAAACATTGTTTGGTGAAAGAAAGAAATCGCATTTTCTGTTATTCGAATCATTCTTAATGCAGCCATTTGGAGAGGCTTCGGAATAGCATGCACGGTGGAAAAGGAGGCAGTGTGACTTACCCAGCTCATGGGACAGAGGCTTTTGTAGACCCTCTGGTACCACTCGCAGGGAGTCGTGTCCTGGTCTTTGGCTGACAAAGCCTTGTTGCATCTGTGGAAATCTGTAGTAGAAAACAACCAAATCTCATGGTTAGTTGTCAGCTAGGCCATACGATTGTTGAAATTTACTTAAGTAATAAGTAGATTTTGTGTATGTATTTGTGGAGTCCAAACTTGGACAATACTATGAAAAGAAATGTGAAAATGGGAGGAACTGATGTGCCAATTGCATCTATTCTTATCAGTGAGTTGGAAAAAAAACACGAGAAGCTAACTAACACTGGGATAGAATGAAGGATCTGGTGTCCGGGAATGAGGGGGTTGTTAATTTCCCCATGCAGGATGAACAAAGGTCCATCTTAACAAGACTGACTCAATGTTTGGTGTGCTTGACTTCTAGCACAAGAAATGGAAATGCTCTGTGCTCCCTTTGGGGCCTTACAGAGGGAGGGGAAACCTGAAAGTCTACACTTCAGAAAGTTAATGTACATGATATGAATGCCCTCCAACCTTTAAGAGAAATTTGTAAAAGAAAAGGAAAACAGGCCAGTCCTGTAATTTAGACCTGTTTCTCTGGCTATAGGTTGGGGTAGGGTTAAACAATCACCTGAAAACCGTATGATGCCATCTTGAAATGAGCTGGTGAGGATTCAACCCTCATTTCCTTACAAAGGACGGTGACTGAATGTCCTTGAGCAATCCCATGAATACACCAAATGGCTATGGTAACGATCTATAAAGTAGCCCAGTGCTCCTCACACTGCGAGTACGGGTAAAATGCAGAGGAGCAACATCCTCCTCAGCTTGGTCAAACACGTATGTAACAGTTCTCACCCAGGTAGTTCTGGAAGCAGTTGCGGGTCTGGTTGGTGTTCGGGAACCGGGCGTCAAAAGGAGCAGTCCTGTAGTTTTTGATCTTTTCCTCGATAGTCTCAGACATCTTGATTATTTGTTGACGCAAGTCTACAAAATTGTCAATACAGAGACCGGAGTGAAACACAGGACATGGCGCAGCTATTGACGCTAATCATTAGCTCGACAGCGCTAACAATAAAACCCAAGTTACATTACATTCCACAGTAGCTAACCTCATTACGACATGTTTTCACTCGGTAGAATTCATTTAATTAGTTCTCTGAACTTTGAACACAATATTACAGAAACCTAGCCAGTTAGCGCGGTCACATAGCTTTGACCCAAGTGCTCATACACGCAAAAATGCAGCTTGCATAGCTGGACATAGCAGGGGCTAGCTGCTAGCGTGCTACACTAGCCTCAGCTACCGTAGGCGTTTGAACAAATGGAACGCCGAGTTCCATCGAGTTCGACATAAAATACCAACTGCGAGAGAAAACACAAGATGAATTTGACAGAAAAACGGAAATATTTGACGGTTGAGCGGGAGATATCTTGAAATCGAGGCGGCTAACCTTGGCGAGTCTGTTGATGTGTCCTCTCAGTGAAGATGTCCTTCCCCTCTGCGCGCAAAGGTTGCTGGGAAATATTGGGCCAAAGGCCACACCGTCACTGCAATGTTTGATACAAGCAATTTATTATTTATCTAAATTTCTTGATCATGCAACTCATGACAAGCGCAATTAATTGGTACGTTGATGTGTTGGATATACACAAATACATTTTAAACTTATCACATTTATTTGATTAAATTAAATCGTGACAATTTAAAGGTAAGAACATAGCATAAACATTGTGGATTCTTTCATGTGAAAAAAGCGCCATACAGAACACAAAAGTTGTAATCAGGGTATGATTCAAAATTATCGATTTGTAATGGATTTCACATATGCTTACGTTTGTCCTTCTTCAAAGCAAGTTTGGGGTTTGTATGAGGTAATGTAAACTGTGACGAAACTTAGTGGGCTTGGAGCACAAATAATTACTGGATGAATTTATTGTGGAAATCATTGCTTATCAAATTTCAACAAAAAGTTCCAATATGGTGCATCCTCCTTGGGGTTTTGTGGCTTTGTCACAGCTGAAAATGAAAATTTCCAGATGTATTCTGCAAATATTTCCATGTAATTCTGTCTGATGTATTCAATATCTGTGGAAGTCTCACCACAAATTTAAAACTGTTTCACAGAATGTTGCGGAACTTTGAGCTCGCCAAAGTGTCTGTGCTGGGGCCTTTTCTCTGAGCTGCTGCCATTAATGCTCATAAATTGCAAATCATGGAAGGGGTCTGTAGGCTACCAAGACTGGCTCACCTTCATCCAGGCAAAAAATGGAGCCATGAAAATGTCATTCTTGTGCCATCCTTCCTCATGCCTCGCATAGACACATCTCTCATGCCCTCGCCATCTTCCTGTTATTGAAAAGGTCAAAGATCACAGGTGTCATTTTCCTGTCTTTCTCTCTCTCTCTCTGTGTTTCCTTTATCCCTTCTGCAGCAAAGCTTTTGTCAGGTTTTGGTCGCAGTAACTGCATTTATTCTCATCAAAATTCACAGCTGAGGGAAGGGTTTGAAAGGCTATTTTCCTGGATGGAACGCCGGAACAAATTTATCTGATATCTGTGAGGGTCGGGAGTCTAGTTTGATGTCAAATGAATTAATGTAAATGCCTTTCCACCAAGTCTGTTGTCTCTTTTAGCCTACACAACATTGCGCACGTGGTGATCAGTCTAACACTTGATTTGCCCGGATTTTCGCACTTCTCCTCCATTCTGCCAGTCTCTCTCTCCCTCTCTCTCTCTCCCTCAGCCAGGATATAGGTGTTGTCCACTGCAACGGAAGGAAATTCTGTCACTTAGAACAATGGGCCTGTTTCTCTATCTATAGACCCAGAGACGCTGAGAGCCGCAGAGAGCGACTGAGCAAATCGGCTTCCATTTACAGAGAAAAGGAGTTTTGCCAGAAAGTAAAGACAGAGGAGCGAGCGAATGTTGAGGTTGCATAGGAATCTGAGCAGCTGAGGACTTCTGAAAACGGAATGTTGTCACGGGGAAAAAGAATCGTCGGCGCTTCTTCGGTATTACTGAATAAAACGTTTGAATTTAGGTGGTGAGCGGCGAATATTACCCACCCAGAAGCATCAGAAGCAACTGTGGGTAAGTGGATATACATGCCACACACGACACACACCAAACAATTTGGACTGTTACAGCATTTACAGCAGGGCCATGGTGCAAATGGGTTTTTGGTAAGACTGTCACTTTCCCATTCCATCAAAAAAGATGTAATTTAGTAGTCGACGAGCGTGAAGGCTCCACATCTGGTTTGCGGTCTTGTCCCATCTTGCGTTGCAGTGGATGGTACTTTTCCAGAGTAACAGCGATTACTTATTTTGTCCCCAAATTCCACCTGCAGGGGGAAAAAGACGGCACAAGCCTAAATTTTGACGTTAATTATACTGCAGTCAGACTAACAAATGGACAGGCGGTGACCTTTAGAGCGGTTATTTCCCTTCAACACGACAGCTGAACCCAGAGTCCCACAAAAGATGCTTCCTGTTTGAGGATAGGAAACACACGCACCCCGCCACCACATGCTCACACACACACACTTCAGTTTACATGAAGCATTCTGTTTAGTATTTGGGCTCATTTCTGTGTTTTCTTTGACCTGCCTAAAAGCTGGCTGTTGGTATCCTGTTGCTATTTATTGATGTTGAGATCATTTCCTCGTTGCAGCGCTCCACGTCGAGCATCGCTGAAACGCATTCCTGACCACAATGTGGAGGAAGACGAGAGGAAATATGACAGAGAGCATCTTGACAAACTGAGGATTTCTGATTTGGACCGGAGAGAAAAAATAAACACTTCCCCGACATCCTTTTTCTCCCTTTTGTCTGTCAGATGGAGGGGTCTGGCAGTCCTCGCATCAGAAAACTTCATTTCCCAGTGGGTTTGTGGATCAACTCGCCCAGGAAACATTTTGCCAAGCTGGGACGCCGCTGGCCCAGTGCCATCTCTGTCAAGTCAGTGCCCATTTCTGTCAACTTAGACTCCTACTCGGCTGAACTGAGTCAGTGTTTTTGCGTGTTTTCCTTTCTATTCCTTGCCAGTCCTGACAGTTTGTTGGGTTGGGACTCGCAGATGAAGGTGACATCTTATCTTGGTTCCTCCAAGCGCGACTCTTCCCCTCTTTTAACCCCGAAACCTTTCCCAGGTTTTATTTTTGTCTCGGTCGCTTGTCCCCTGTTTGGTCAGTCATAATTCACAGCTGACTGGTTCCTTCCTCTCTCCTCCATCTGTCTTCCCCTCCTCTGTTGTTCCCCAGGTCCACCACCAGCTCTGACGCTGCCTCCCTGCACGAGGCCCCCTCTGCTCCTTCCTCTTCCCTTTCGAACTCCACCCCCTCGCTGGCTTCCCCTAGCCCATCTCCATCTCCTTCCCCAGCCTTCCTCCGGCCACGGCCAGCTGGGCCTCAGTCCCGCACCAAGCGCCTCTCCCACCTCTTCCTGCGGGGGCGCTCTAACAGCGACCGGGACCGGGCCGTGGGGGAGAGGGAGAGAGAGGTATGGGCTCACTCGGCCGCCCCCTGCACGCACCACTATCTGCCCCCCGCCTCGTCCTCCGCGCCAGGCCTGATCAAGATCTACGGGGATGCGCTCTCCAGCGGCGCCAACTATCGCTCCCTGCTGGCCAACGTTCACTCCACAGCGAGACAGCTCATCTCCCAGGTCATCACCCGCTACACTGAGAGAGAGAGGGAGGAGACAGATGACGCAGGTGAAAGCGAGGGAAATATTCTCTCATTGGGACCTCAAGCTGCGATCCATTACCAGCCGAGTTGTTTTTTTTCTCAAAAATGTTTCACCAATTGGGAGTGACTTAATACAAACATAAACAGTGGTGTTATGGAAAAATAATTATCCCTCCTCCCTCCTTCCATTACCTTCCAGTTCTCCAGAAACACAGCCCTGAGGACTTCCTGTTGTGTGATGTCATCGGAAAGCCCATCCAGCAGCCAGATGGAGCTATCAAATGGGAGACTGAGTGTCGGAGAAGTGTGGCCCCATGGGAATGTCCCTTGTTGTTGGTGGACATGTGGCGGCCCAAGGATGGATTTGAGCGCCGTTTCGAAATCCAGAGAAAGGAGGATTATGAGAGAGAAGAAATGGAGCGGGAAAGGGATCGAGAGAGTGTTGGGGAAAACTACCAAGGTACCAGAGGGACCCGCCTGCCTGGTTCTGTACTGTGTCTTACTTACCCTAAAGCACCTATCCCCCCGGTTGTCCCGGCAACAGGTGTGCGTTGGCGGCGGAGCAGGATGTCATCGGGCGGCGGGCCGGAGGAGGGCGAGCGTGGTCACAGAGGGAGGAACACGGAGCTCAGGAGGAGCATCAGCGACATGAACCTCAGCCTGCGGCGCCGCCAGGGCAACCACGTCACAGGCGACACGCGCGGCACCGCCAACCGCACCAACAACAACGGAGCTCTGCAGGACAGGAAGAACATCGTCAGCATGATTAGCCCACAACCAGGAGAGGTGAGGAGGACAGGTCCAATGCGCCATGAATGGGTTAACCGTCCCCTCTAAATTCTAAATTCTAACCGCCGTGTCCAAATCCCACAATGTCTTAGATCAGAGCGTCCAAAACAGAGGGTAAAGTGGGATGGACCAACCAGCCAGCGGAGGACGAAAAGGATTACAGCAGCTGCGACCTGGAAGTGATGTCACAGAGTCTGATCCTTCCACCCACGGACCGACCCTACTTCCTGTTGCTGCAGGGTTACGATCAGAGCAAGGCAAGACACGTTGACAGATGATATCACACACACTTGTAAACACCACCCACGCTCGGCTACGCACATAAAACTGTATAAACACAGGATGGAAACACGCACACACACACACGTACACACACACACACAGAGGCTGACGCAGACGAGGACGCGCACATTGATACACTGTGAGGTACTTTGAGTTCACGCAGACATGCCCTTCAACATGCTCGTGGAGGCGCAGATAGTTATGCATGGGGAATATGCATGCACACACCCGAAGATGACATCATACCTGCATGTCTCTAATCGACGCATACCATCAGTGTTTCCATCCCATTCAGCGCTCGGCACAAACAGCCACACAACAGCACAATGCCTCCGACATCTATCCCCATCCAGGCACAAAACCTCCTCCGAGCCCATCATTCCATCTCGCACAATGATCTCACACAAGTCGCCATTGTGACAAACTGTGACACACTTCATACCTTATCAACAAACAGCCCTCAGGCCCCGGGTAGGATCTCCACCATCGCAGATGGAGATACCCACAGTACTTGAGGAGATAATAGACCTCCCTGCCTTTCTCTCCTTCTCTTCTGTTCTTCAACGACGTGTGTTTTGTTTTGTCCAGGACTTTGTTTTGTACATCATGACGGGGCACATGCACGTGTTTGGACGGAAACCCACGATGAGGGAGAGAGAGAAGGACAGAGAGCGGGAGAGGAAGGGGAAGAGGCCGCTGAAGGTGGAAACGTTCCTGTCTGCTCCGGACCTCCTGGTCAGGCACCTCTTGGTCAGGAGGGACTCGGCTGTGCCGGACACACCCTCAGGACAAGGTGGGATACTGTGTACGAGATGTGCCAAAAACAAAGATTCCAGACGCGACCTTTGCCCTGTTTCACTGTTATTATGTCTCTATCCCATCCCAGCCCTGATGCGGCCTTTCAGAGGAGGCGCGGTCACCCACAATGGAGTGGCTCTCTACAGGGAGGCGGTCCTAAAGCCCGGGGACGTGATTGGCCTGGGAGGCCATTTTCTTTTTCTGTACCGCGACCCCCGTGTGACCCCTGCCCCACCACTGGCGCTGACCTTACCCTGGCAGGCCGATGCCCCTACCACCTGCTGTCCCTCCGGGCTGGTGGACAGACAGGAGGCTCTGAGGCAGTACCTGGGCTCTACTGAGGCCATCTTGAAGTTCCATCCTCGTCATGCAGACGCCCTGTTACAGGTGAGATTACGACCAGAATCTGCTTTTTTCCCCAGTGACGGTCACCTCACGCTGTGTTTGTCACCTTATGTTCCAATAGGACATCATCTCCAAAAACTCCTCCCCAGATTCTGGGGGCGGGCCTTTGGCTCCCGCTTTCCTCCTGTCAATAATGATCGACCACGCGTCCAAGCACCTCGACCCTGCTCTCACTCCCCAGATATTGCTGAAGGCAGCCAATCTGATAAAAGAGATCGTCTGGGTAAGTTAAAAGTACACCAGCCCGAACAATCCCCACAATCACGTGGTGTGTGACATGATGGCATGGCTGCTTTGTTAGCATGAGACAAATATTTTGGGCAAAGAAACACTGATAATGACTCGAAACCGCTGCGGGCACGGCAGGCAGGCGAGCTGGGAGGGTTTGGCTGGGTCAAACAGACAGAAAAGCCATTAGACCGACATGTGCCCTTCATTGTGGCCTGGAAGGTTGTGGACAGGAGCGAGGATGAGCTGATGTCACTTCCCTCCTGCTGGAAAATGTGGTGTAATTGTCCTGGCTGCAGGGCGAGACTCTGCTCCCCCTCCTCCTCCTCCGCCCCCTCACTAAGCCGCGATGTCTCTCCTCTCTTCTGTCTCCAACTCTCTTTGCAGGATAACATTAAGGAATTTGGGGATAAGCATCCCACGCAAAAGTAAGAACATTTTTTGCCCGACGTCATGTTTCCTCTATTTGGAGATCTCCAGTGATTCACTTATGCCTGCGCTGTTATGTCTTTGCTGCATTTCTGTGGCTTGTGAAAGCCGTGCGGTGTTGAAATATTGTTCAGAAATAGCCAAATCATAATAAGTCAGACTATTTTTACTCGTACTATCAACTGTTTAATGATCCTTGCATGCTGACCGCTCATTGAAGACATATTTTACCGCCCAAGAAATGTGTGGAAAAATGTTATGTTTAGCTCCACAGAGCAGGAGGTGGAGATGACTGCGCCCAATGTCCAGAAACTCTCATCTGACCTTCGACCCCTGATGTTCTGGATGTCAAACGCCACAGAGCTCCTCAACTTCTTTCAGGTTAAAGTGGAAGCAATGGAGAAAGAATGGGAGTTTGAAGGTGAGGTGTGAAGGCGCTGGAGGGGTGCTCAACGTGTCCCGGGAAATCTGAGGTTACCAACTAGAACCCAACCTCTATGGATCACTCCAACTGTGATTCCGCTGTTTACAGTTTTGAATTAATGCCAAAAGTCTGCGGAGGTTGTATTCACTTGTATTCTGGTTCTTTCATTTTGCTCCCTAAGTTGTACTTTGGTTCAAAAGGTACAAAAAATGGCCGACTTCTGCAGGCTGGTAACAAGACTTAATACATTATCAGGTCCAACATCAGGTTTCATGACATCATCTCATTGGTTTTCCATCAGTTCAATTTATGATGACACAGACAGATGGACAAACCAAAACACATGTGCGCATGCTCACACACACACACACGCACACACACACAAGGGCACATACACGCACGCACCCAACCTCCCCTGCAGAGGTAATTATTGTTTGGAGTTTGTTTTTTTCTCCTTACAAGCTGCTGACAGTAGCAACGTTTGACAGAGAAATAAAAGCGGCACAAACTCTTTAATTTGACTTAATGATTGCTTCTTTTAAGCTCCCGGCGATCCAGTCCTGACAGCTGACATGGACACCTGTTCCGAGGCCCTGGCGCAACTGGATGATGTCATCATGCACACCTTCCAGCAGTGTGTGTACCACCTCACCAAGGTACAGAAAAAACATCGTCTTCAGCGCTTTCCTCCCGAGGTTGTGTGTTTATCCCGCGCGACAAATCTCAGTCTGTCCTCTCTCTGTCCGCAAAGACCCTGTACTCGCTCCTCCCGGCTCTCCTGGACACCAACCCGTTCTCCAGCGAGGAGAAAGAGAAGGAGAAAGATGGAGGTCGCGGTGCAGAGGGGGAAGAGAAACAGAGCGGCAAAGCCGTGGAGGTGGACGACGTGTCGGCGTTGCCACCCAAAGTGGCCGGGCTGGTAGAGGTGTACCGCTGTTCCCTGGTGCTCTCCAAAGAGGCCTGTCTGTCCCCTCCTCTCACGTCCCAAACCTTCGGCTACCTCTTCTTCTTCACCAACACCTCCCTGCTCAACACCCTGCTAGAGAGAGGTAGTAGAAATTGTTTGAGGGAGACTCAAATAAGTAAATCCTGTGTTCTTCTACTTTTCTACCTGATTCTTGGTTTTACAGATGGATTATTTTCCTGGTCCCGGGCGGTCCAGATCCGCACTAACTTAGACCTGGTTCTGGACTGGCTCCAGGGTGCAGGATTGGGTGACATCGCTTCTGAGTTCATGAAGAAACTCTCGGTCACAGTCAACTTTCTGTGCGTACCCAAAACCCGACTCATTCAGGTAAGACGGCCATGAGCGAGGTAGATCTGCTCGGTACCTTTCTAGAGGCCAGCTGCTCACGAATCTCTTCTCCTTGTCCAGTCCTCCTGGGACAGTCTTCAGGAAGAACACACCCTGTTAAGCCCCGCCCAGCTACACCACCTGCTCACCCATTACAAGCTGGGACCAGCACGTGCACCCCCGTCCTCCTGGGCCCCCCCACCGGGAACGGAGCTGAGCGGAGGTCCGTAACCAAGACTATGGCACCGATGACCACCATTACTCTCCCTGCTGATCCATTTTCTGTCTTTTACTTTCTGCAATGTTCAGATATTTTTGAGAGTTTCCTAGACCATCCTCCTCTCATCCTTCCCAACGAGACCCCGCGGCTGGACCTCTCACAGCCCATCCCCAGCCCCGAGCTTCAAAAGGAAGTGACCCGTCTCCGTACCTTCTTATGGGGACTGGACCAGGACGAGCTCCCGGCCAACCAGAGGACTCGGCTTTGAGGACAAAAGCTGGCTTCCATGTAGAAACATCAAAACCTCCATTGCCGAAAAAAAGAAAGAGAAAAAAAATCAAAGTGGAGGTGTTTGTTTTAAACATGTAGGCCCGTGACACAAGCCAGATTTAAAACTTACCACTTCCATTCCACCTCTAGCCAGATATTTTGACAGAAATGTATCGGCTTTATATGTCTTTATAGAATTTATTTTAAATCAGGGAGTAAAAACCTCAAGTCTGCTCGGCCACGCAGCCCTACGCTTTCATTTCTGCTTTCCTTGGCTTCCGTGACTGTTTTGAAACTACTTATTTTTAATAAAATGCTGAATTCAAGTCTCAAACACCTAGAGTTTCCGTACGATCTCTGACAAACTTGTTTCCCACCGCCGGGGCCTCCCGAGCTTGGCACGGCCCTCCGCCTCCACAGCAAAGTAACATTCCACA
>OMPJ01039027.1:0-33302 GCA_900312935.1 Carapus acus | reverse complement strand
AGCAGGGGGGAGAGCACTCCAAGCAACTAGCATTATAATTAACTGTACCACATGAACTATGCAATGGGATCTCAATGGAGAGCACAAACATATAAACAATGCACACACACACACACACACACACACACACACACGCATGCACACACACTCATGCACACTCAGGTGCTAAGGTCAACATATTACAGTTTTGATTGTGAATTCTTGAACTGATGAATTTGAGGTACACTGCCGGTCGAGTGACGATCACACACAAAGCAAGAATACACACACACACAACTCCACACACAAATCCAATTAAACAGGCGCACGCCAAGCAACTACCATTCTAATTAACTGTACCACATGAGCTATGCAGTGGGATCTCAACGGTGAGCACAACATCAACACCACACATGCACACACACACACACACACTCAGGTGCCCAGGTCGACACATGGACTTCCAGTTTTGACAGTGAATTATTGAATTAATACCAATTTCAGGTACACTGATGGTCAAGTGAAGATCACACACAAAGCAGGAAAACACACACACATCAGACACAAAACTCCGCCAACAAGTCCACACACATATACACAAACACACACACACACAAACAAATTAAACCAGCGCTTTGTGCGCCAACAGCGAGCGAGCAACTCCAAATCAAGCGCCTCAAACGAACGCAGGGCGCTGCCAATTCGCACTTCCTCAAGGAGCACAAAGTGCGTTTTCTTTTTGCTTCTTTTCTCTTTCTTCACAAACGCCCGTCCATTCCTCCGCTAATACCTCCTGCTGAGCGAGACCCGATGAGTGTCACATGTCTCGTCTCCTCGCCGCGGCCCACTGGCCGCGACCTGGTGTTTGATTTGGCTGTGCTCAGCAGCACACACACACACACACACTGATTACTCCAAAGAAATGTGCAGAGGTGGTGGCATAATTACGAATAATCATGTAAAAAAAACAACACAACCGCGCCTCACAAGATTTGTTTTATTTATGCTGCAATGAGCAGCGATTAACGAGCTTTTAATTTCACTGCGGAACGCGGAGGCTCCATTTAAATGCGAGTAACTGTTAAGCTAAGTGTGACTTTGCTTAGTTTGCATTTGATGGATCCTCCCTTGACTTCCTCCTCCTGGCGCGGCGTCCCGTCAGACATAAAAATTGATGGATCCAATCTTTACGTTGTGTTAATATGCGTCTGCCGGCCTGTCAAGCCGCTGCATCTTTATTAGCAAAGACAGTGAGTGGTGGGCCCAGACGTCTGCCCTGAGGACAGTCGGCTCGGCTGCAGGATAAACAGGTTGGGTCATGTGATTCAAAACCATGCAGATTTGATTCATTTGCGATTTCCTTTGCTTGGGATTTGCAGCAACAACATTAGTTCGAGGTTACATTGCACTTGCTAGCAAGATGTAGCAGTTAAAATCCTTTTTTCCCCACAGTTTAAGATGAAGGTCTTGCTGGAGGAATTGAAAGTATATCGTCTGGATGACAGCTGAAAAATTGTTGCTTCCAGGTGATGATGCAAGTCTACCATTGCTGAATTTACAGGTCCCGCAAAATTGTCTCTATATTTTTTGTGTGTGTGTGAATAATGTGCTTACAACCGTAGCTTTTTACGCTGATGATACTATTTTTGTGTCACAGGCTTATTTTTCCATGTCGTCATTAGAAATTTAAAGCTGCTGTTAATGTGGAAATTTTGCCGTGACAGATGATGTTTCACTTTGCCGATTCTCATGACATTGTAGAATATTGTTAGAAAGGATTTGTGCAGATTTGATAAATATACTGGTAGTTAAGATGGTTGACTCTCTAGACGTGTGGACCGACCCACAAACGTTAAAATCATAATGTGTCATTCCCTGCAGTGCCACGGAACCTTTGCACAGAGCTCTGATCTTGGAATGAAACTCACTCTCAGTGCTAAACAATATGAATTCTGTCTGAACGAAGGATTAACTGCAATTGAGATGGCTAGATTGTTACAACTTGGTTGCAAATGGAAACTGTGCAAATCTGAGCAAATGTCTGCGCTGCCTGCATTGTGCATCAGTCGGTAATTTCACAGTAGTGAGGTAGAGTGAGGTCGATGGCAGGTGAGGCTCTGACTTCATTACAATCTGATTTACAAACATATGAACCCCACTGAGTAGCTTATTCACCATTTGATTGGCAGCAGTTAACAGGTCATGTTTAGTTATGTGTATGGCTTAATGGTGCAAATCACTGGATAGATAGAACCATCTAATTGATGTTTTCATTTCAAATTCTTTCTGACCATGACGACAGGTGAGGTGCGGCCACTCCTACCTCCCCTGTCCACACGTCACTGTTTCAGGAATCTACAAGACTGCAAACCGAGTACTCACTTGGAGTCGTGTTGGAGGCGGTAATAGCTACAGATACTGTGATGATACTAGAATTTCTTTTGAACATACAGTATGTACAATCAAGATATCCCTCCGGATCAGTGGTTCTTAACCTTTTTGGAGGTACCGAGCCCCACCGGTTTAATCTGCGCCCCCACCAAACCCTTGTTACAGTTGACCGATAGTTGTTGAGGGGGGGATTTGCTAGCGACAATATTTTCGCTCAACAGAAAGTTGTCGACGGGACCTACGGAACCCAACCAGTTTCATCTGCGCCTTCGCTGACCCCTTGTTGCACTCGACTGAAAGTTGTGGACCAGAGGGGGGCTTGCTAGCGACAATATTGTTGCGCAACCGAAGGTTGTCGACGGGGGTTAGGAGGGGGGGCAATGTGTCCGCGACACGCTCCGCCGATCCCCTGACACTGTGTCATCAAACCCCTGGGATTCGATCGAACCCAGGTTAACAACCACCGCTCTAGATCCTCCTGCAAGTGCTTGAAACATCCACTTGTTATCTTAATTCGTTTGAACACAACACACCAGCGTGAATCTCTCCTTGTGTGGGTCATTGCACATTTATCAAAGGCTCGTCTCCAAAGTCAGCTGAGACCTGGCCGGGGGGACAGCGCTGCTCCAGACAGAGACAGAGCGTCCATCTCTGCTCTGAGAGATATACAGCATGTCTGCAGGTGACATTGTTGTTGTTGTGTGCGTGTTTGTATTCCAGTGTGTGTGTGTGTGCGTGCGCGTGCCTGTCCACACGATGAGTTGGCCAGAGATGGACATGCATTTTCTGAAAGTGCTGAGTCTGTGTGGGCAATCCATCACTTGAGCGTCTCCTCATCTTCCTCCATTAGACGTCAATACACGGGGCAACTGTTCATTTTCCAAACCAAATAAAGGCCACCGCAAGACAACCATTTAGCGAAATTGTGCCTTTTACGGCTTGTTTCATTCTCGGGGTTTGAGAGAGAAAAAGTCAGCACGGAGCGATTAGACAAGGAGGAGCTTTCTGCTGCTATTGAGCAGCTGTAGTTGTTGTGGCGGGGCGACCGCACACTCTCACATCGGGTCGAAGCTCAGAATGGTCGGCTGGAGCGACATCACTGAAACAAACTCACTAACCAGGTCGGTTTGACTGAAAAACTGGGGGCTCCACAAGCTGCACATCCTGAGAATTGCATGATTTTGCATTTGTGGATGTTTACTAGTCCACATAATCAATCTAAAGCTATGTTTTCCTGGACTACATGGATTGAGAAGAAAACGATGAAAGATCCTCTGTGGTATTTTAGATTTTCTCCCTCAAAGCAAGGGCAATGTAAACTCTTTGAATGTCTACTGACAGCCCATAAAAAATACATTTATGAAATACAGTGATGTGCAGTGATGTTAATGGCTCGTGAGGTACTGACTTCATCACAGTCAGATTTAAAAACATACGAACCCTACAACGTAGCTTATTCGCCATTTGATTGACAGGAGTTAATGGGCTACATCTGAAAATAACTTTATAGTGGAAGTCTATGAATAAATAGAACTATTTGGAAAATTCTGTCCATCTCTCTATTTACATTTTTTTTCTTTCTATGATGACAGGTGAGGCGATGCCTCACCTGCCTCCCCAAATTGCACGTCCATGATGAAACAGCTGTTTGATCAATGCACTGCAAATGATAAATACTCAAGACAGACCAACACGTTGTGATATGGGCACCACACCTCCAGAGGGACAGAGGGACATAACAGGGGGACACCTCGCCACTACCCTACAAAGGGACCGATTTAGCAGAAATCGTACATTTCAGTTCTCCGGCCTCCTTAAACCGCTGCTGTCGGGATGCGTGTGAATGTCAGCGTGCGTGTTACTTGAGCTCGAGCGTGGGTGTTATTGACAATCAAAATCTGGGTGTGTGCGCAATATCGCGAGAGACTGACAAGCTGAATTTCACGGAGCAGATGAAGCATTTTGAAGTTCTTTAAATCTCTTTAAGAGTCCAGCCAGGGACTTAAGCTGCTGCTAAATCTCTCCCTGGAAAGACTGGAGCTGGGGAAAATGTCCTCCCCACGCACTTTGTGGGTGAGAGTGTGTGTTCAGTCCCTGTTCTTCATACTGTACATGTGGGTGGCTGATGTGAAAGGTCCAATGTAAAACCCTGGGACACCTCATCAGACTCCAATCCAGTCAAGTGCAGGGAAGATGGATCGTCGCCATTTTTATTGGTGGCGGGGCACAGAAAGAGTGTTGGGGAGGAATTTATTATCATAAATTATCAGTAGGTGTGTTGCTCAGTGTGGCTTCAAAAGCAACAACCTCCAGCCTGAGACCTTTTGTGAAGTGTCTCCTATTGTCCCCCAAATCCATTTGGTCATCGCTGACACATCAGCTTTGCCTGTGCGGAGGATGAGGAGTCGCAAAAGTGTGCCAGTTGTGACACACACATACACACGGAGGGCCAGTGGCGCAATGGATAACGCGTCTGACTACGGATCAGGAGATTCCAGGTTCGACTCCTGGCTGGCTCGATGTTTTGGTATTTTGGCAGCAGCTCAGTCCACAGGGTGGCGGGTGAGACGGTCCCCGAAGCTGATGGGTGGGAGAGGGAGGTCACCAAACATGGCCACCATTGAAAAAGCTAGAGTCAGGGGTTCAGCTGCTGTCCAGGATACTTCCTCCACCTCTGCTCATCACACGCACACACACACATACGCACAACTCTCCCCTGATGATTTATCTCCTTTTCTGAGGGAGTTGCAGGATGACACTGAGCTGACAGTGTTCCGATAGTGCAGTTGTTAGACACGGCAGAGCCGCTGTGGGCTTAACTACTAGCTAGAAAACACACACACACACACACACACACACACACACACGCGCACACGCACAGATACACACACACACAGAGACGCCGCTCACCCTCCACTTTCTCTTCCTGCCCTTCCATTCATCTCTCCTTTGTTACTTTTACCGAGCCCTGAGCCGGTCCACAGACAACAGTCACTGTTCTCAATGCCACGCAGACCTCTCTTCGTCTTCTTCTCTCTTTCACTCTCTCTCTCTCTCTCCCTCTTTCTCTCTCTCGATCACGCCAACTCCCCACCAATTGTTATTGTTTTCCCGCCTCTCCCCTGAGCATGTCTCCGTCTTTCCCTTTGTCTTTCCCTTTATCTATACATCTCCTGGCCCCGCTCCTCCTCTCCTCTCCTCCTCTCTGCTCTCCTCTCTCTCTCTGTCTATCTCTCTCTCTCTCTCCCAGTCAGCCGAGGGGACAAATTGGCGCCTGGCTGAGCTAAATGTGCCTGGTGCTGAGAGCCAGATGGTGCTGGCAGAGGATGGATGCTACTGGGATGGAGCGAGAGAGCTCAGGGGGGAGAAGGCACACTGATATTCTATCACTGCCCAGGCCGAGACCAAGGGGGCCTGGCTGACCCAGCAAAACGAAGGGGTGCTTCCACCGACTGAGGTTAGGGTTAGGGCCGCAGAGGAATACGGAGGGTGGTGGACGGCGGAGAAAAGGCTGTCACGGGTCACAAAGGGGGGATGAGGGGCGGTGGATCGGGGTGCGGAAGCGAAGGAAACAGAGAGAGGAAGAAGTGATGCCGGTCGGTCGATGGAGACGCAGGAGGTGCAGAGGTTCTTAGTTACGGAGAGACGACTAATGAGCATTAGTTACCTCCAGCGATCTGGTGTCGGGTTTCACACCCTCCTCCTTTCTCTCTCTCTCTTTCTTTCACTCTCTCTCCTTCTCATCTTATGCTCCGCCTTTCCTCACATCAAACCAAAGTCTGACGTCTTCCAACGTTTCAACATAAATCAAGCGCACCTGTGCGACTCAGTCCAGAGAAACTCCTCACACACACACACACACACCTCGCCTCGGCCACTGGTGCGTGAGCAACACTCGCCGTGGGCGCCCTCACACACTCGCACACCACACATGCACGCCGGCATCTTGACATTCAAGGCCACGCATATGAGGCGTTATGATGCGTATCACACTTTCTCCGGGTATGGACGGGGAAGTAACTAAAATATTCATGCCCGCGTATGACGTCATCTAGGGGGACTTCCTCCGCTGTGTTTAGCATATAAGCGTTGATCCATTTTTCCTCTTTACACCTGGAGGCAAAATTTACAGTGCCTGTGATGGTTGAGGACCCACTGCTACGCTGCTGCTCGCTGATGTTGGCGGCATTCCAGTGTGAAAACCTCTCTCCCGTTTCAGCCAACGCAGCCTAAACCATCCGACAGGGAGGCTCAGTAACACGCTGCTACAGTTAATTTAAAATCTGTCCTACATGGTGTGGTCAAGGTTAGTGATGTCTCTTTTTGTCTAGTATGTCCACTTTATGTGATTATCACCACATTACTCATTAGATGATCCAAAAAATCTCAATTGTGTGCCTCTAATTTCTCAGAATTTCCTTCACTGATGAGCTTGGTTTCCATTTCTTGTGTTCCATCACTTGTTTGCTTGTCATTTACGTTGAACTGGCCAACACATCGCCACCTGCTGAGCTGGAGGAGCCTCTGCTTTGGTTTCTGAAACATTAGCTGCTTCTCAAAGTGACATCCTTTTGGGGCTGATAATGAAAGTTGAGTTTTCCAGGAACGTCAAAAGTAAGAATTACCATTCCAATCATGTCCACTAATGAAATATCTCTATTTTTTGAGGTCACGATTCATTCGTTATTTCCACATCACTGGTGTGTGATTAGATTGCAGTGCATGACAAATGGGTCGATCGCCACCTTGACCCGCGTGCTGTGATCTGAGGTCAGCAAAGGAGCAGATGTGATGGGGACAGACTGAGGACACACTTAATGGACTTCTGGGTTATTGATGAGCTGGATAAACACAGAGAGGGCGTCCGATACAAGCACATGCATGAATTTACAGTGGATGAGCTGCGCGTCCGTGTCCGTGTCCATGTGTGTGTGTGTGTCACTGAGGACCGAAGGGTGAGACTTAAGAAGAAGACACAGTTGTTGTTTTGGAAGCGCGCTGAGGAAAAAACTCTGCCTCTGTGTGTGCTTGTACACAGGCAAAAAATAGCCGCTGATATATATGACTGGAGCAGGTGTCCAAACACACACGCACGCGCACGCACACACACACACGCACACATCAAGGCACGTGTGTTCCTTTTAAGGCACACACAATGGAGAAAATACTGGTTGCTAGTTGCGAGTTCTTCAAACCCAAAAGTTTTTACCTCAATCACACACACACACACACACACACACACACTCTCGTATGAATTGTGCGCATTCATATTTACAACTACGTGTGCCTGAGCAGCTTTGTTTGGCGACAGAGATTACTCACCTACGCCCGCTCACACACACTCACATGCTCCGGTATAACACAGTCTGTCGGATGGCGTCAGAGCAAGCTCCAGCGCAGATGAAGACGAGCCATTAGGGGGGTACATTTGCGTGTTCTCATCACGCACTCCGTCGCCACACCTCCCACCCCTCGGCATCATCGGACGCGCGCGGATCTCGCGTTTGTTTAAAACCTCATTTGTCTACATGCAAACCAATCTCAGAGGCCTGTATTAGAAGCATTACCCATTGTAGCGAGCTGACATGTTAATCTGAAACTCTATTCTTTCTAGCTAATGAATGCATCCATCCTAGCTTGCGTGTGTGTGTGCGTAAATGTGTGTGTGTGTGTGCATCTGTGTGACGAAAATGGCAACATTCAGACGCTGGAAAAAAAAAATCCTAAGTCAATATGGGCCAATTAAAGCATAACCAACTACAGGGCTGTGGGTGCCAGTGGATGTCTGTGCCTGTGTGTGTGCCTGTGTGTGTGTGTGTGTGTGTGTGTGTGTGTGTGTGTGTAGGCAAGACACTGATCTGACAGTTCTGGGTCACAGCCGTCCCTTGGAGTGAGGAAACATACAGAATCCATAACACAACACAAACACAAACAGTGTGTAAATACCCACAGAGCAAACACCACTGAAGGTTCGCGCGTGTGTGTGTGTGTGTGTGTGTAAAGCGGAATTCACGCCGCGTGAACGGCCACAGGACCAAGGAGAACACAAACGAATGCAACCCTCACGTGACACGCGGTGCATACTGCTGACTGTATGGTTACGCAGCACAAGGATGTAGCAGTGTGTGCATGTGTGTGTGTGTGTTGTGATACAAACACAGCAACTCTGCTCATTGCAGGCGTGTGTCAGCCTAATTACCACAGACATGTAGCACTGTCAGGTCAACAGCATCACCTACTCGCAACAACAACCGGCCCAATACCTTCATCGCGCCTAAAATTCAGACGTCAGGCGCCAGTTTGTTGTTATTCCCGTAATTGTGCCGTAATCTCTCTGGAGTATGATAGAGAGGAAAAAGCACCACAGATGAAGATACCATCTTATTTCCCAGAACTGTGCCTTGCATGAGCCGGTGTGGAAATGACTGCGGGGTGTGTGGAGCCGGCGAGACAGAGAGCGAACGAGCGCATGTGCGCGCAACTCATAATGTCTGCATAATGTCCCCCAGGTCTGTGACTGTATAACTAATACTTGTATTATTGCCAGAATAAAACATTACACTGAACCAAGCAGGATTACAAAACAAGCATGACAGCCACTTCCCACTCGCTCCCCTCTCTGCCCTCTCTCTCTCTCTCTCTCTCCTTCTCCATCCCTCCCTCCTTCCCTCCCTCTGCCTCCCCTCTTTCTCACACTCGCTCACATACCCACTGACATGAGCAACTGAGCGGAAGCAAGCAGCCCTGGGCCATGTACACTAGGAAGCAGCCATATTTCTTTCACGGGAAGCTGCGGTACCGATGTCATCTTCGGCATCTGTGATGTCTCTCTCTCTCTCTCTCTCTTGCTGTCTCTCCTTGTCTGTCTCTCCGCCTCACACAGTCACGGTCCACACACTGCGGGACAGACGCGCGTTTAGACGAGGGGGGGTCAAAGGTTAAAGCCAATTCATGCGCCGAGGAACCATTATCATCGCAACTGGGTGAATGCAACAGTCCTTGCTCGGCTCTCTCTCTCTCTCTCTCTCTTGAGCATTGTGCACACGCACGCACACACGCGTGAGCGCTCACACACACTCATCCTCACTCACTCACTCACTCACTCACACACACACACACACACTCTCGCGCATCCTTAGATATACTACACTGTGCACTGAATGATCCATTCAGTCTGTTTCATTAAAAGCACTGGCTGTGAAATTTCACAATTTTTATGAGATCTTACAACTGAATTAGGTCACTGAGTTTGTTTACTTTGGCAAGTTGGAGTATGCCGTCTTTTCATTTACCTGGTCTGCGAGCCACTGGCTGTATCGGCAGTCTATTGACTCCAGTTTCAGCTGCTTAAGTCAACATTGCACGAATCCCCCCTTAAAAATGCTATCGCTAAATGTTGCTAAACACTGATATGCTACTACATCTCAGTACTGACACAGCAAAGTGAAGTCGCAGTAGAACCATTTTTGCGGACACAGAATGTTTACGTTTGGTATCTCTTTCCTACTTCTCTGCCAGAATTGTTTGGGGCAGTTGTTGTTGTTGTTGTCACTTTGTGCGGTCACACACTGTCAGCTCTCTCTGAAATCCCACCAGCAACACAAGATAGCGGCAACACAGACGAAAGAAAGCAAAGGGAGAGACGAGACAGAATCTGCCAGAACAGACGGAACAGGACTGGTGTCTGTTTTTGACCAGAAATGCCAATGACGCGTCTTTTTTTTCACTGATTGAGTCCTCAAAGCTGATTTCACAAACAGTGGGCGATAGCGGCTAGCATGTAGCATCTGCAAAATAGCTTCATTCCTTTCAAACTGGTATCGGCGCTAGAATATCTATTGTTCCCTTATTTAGGGGGTATAAGAAAGCGCAATTTATCACGCTTTCTTACATAGATTCATTCAATATTGCCTCAAGGCTGCACAATAAAATGACAAGTGATGCGCGCCACATGCTTAAACTACAGCACAATGGCCGCCTCACAACATCTTCCACTACCTAACCAACATTATCAAATCACAACTTCTTTGAGCCGTGTGGCAGCACTGTGCGTGACAGTGTGAACAATGGCAGCAGCGAGGATGACGAGTCAACATTCACAAGTAATGCCTTAACTTCATCACAATCAGATTCACAAACATATGAAACCTACAGAGTAGCTTATTCTCCATTTGACTGGCAGCTGTTAATGGGTTGTGCTTCAAAATAACTTTATAGTGCAAATCCCTGGATGAAAATAACCATTTAATTGTTTTTTCTTTTCCATCATGTCTGGTGAGGCACGGCCTCCCCTGCCTCCCCTGACCGCACATCGCCGATCTACATTCAGGCTGTACTTGGGGGACATGTCGCAGCTATTGTTACACAGTTGCGTTCGGGAACGCAAAACGCGGCTTTAGCTTTTACTGCGACCTACGTTATTTCTATCCTTGTGCTACGGGGGTAAACAGCCACACAGGTCTGCAGCGCCACAGTCGACGGTTTACGGTGTGAATGTGTGTAAGTCAGGCCATTAGGACGCACAAATTTCCTGATAATCGTGTGCCTGGGGTTACTTTTTGCTCCATGGCCGCTTCTGCTCAGGCTTTGCTGGCAGCCCGGCGATAAAATACGACTTTGGCCTCCTCGTGACAGTAAATTTTGCTGGGTTTTATGGGACTGGCTCAGACGCTGTGGTGTGTACAAACTGTTTCCGCCTTGCGTTCAGCAGGCGTGGCGCACTTAGCCGTGGAAATAATTATCACAACGGCTAGAAAATACACAAACTATGAGCCATATCAAGTGCTGGGGGATACATTAGCGCTTTGCTAGCATCTCCACACTTTTTTGGTTTGACAGCACAGACAGATGTTGTGTTTAATACCAGGTTGCAGATGCAGGGGTGGAGACTACTGACACAAACACACACACACACCTCTCCGGAGGCCGACCAACCGACCGGCTGCTGCCGCTCACCTGAGGCAGCGCGGCGTTGATCTGCCGCTGGAGCACGTCCCTCTCGTGCAGCGCCCCCTGCAGTTTGCTCTGAGACTGGATCAGGGTCTCCTGGGTCTCTCGCAGGGACTCGAGCAGCTTGTCCCTCTCGTCCAGCATGTTGACCATGAGCTGCTCGAAGTTGGCCTCCTGCTCGGAGCCGTTGGGGACGCCGCCGGTGCTTCCACGGGGCGGACCGCCGGAGTCTCCCTCGCTGATGGTCGGCATCACCTCGCACATCATCTTCTCCTCCCTTTCTTGCGCTCCGCGATCACACCAAGGCTTCGAGACAGTGTCGCTGTCGGGGGTGTAGATGGATGGAGGAAAAACAGCGGTTACGAGCCCGGGCGACACTTGAAATTACTGACAAGAGGGGCCTTTGAACGCCCCATAGCAACGCCGATTCGAGCATCGGTAGCCGAGCCGCGCCGATCGCACAACCCCGCATCACAAACGCATCCCGCGGCGGGGTCAGTGTCGTCTTACCTGCTCAATGTGGCTGAAAAGATGAGAGGATGATCGACCTTTCGTCCATATTCACCGGCGGGGAGCAGATCCGCCCTGCCCGGCGCGCCGTGCGCTCACATGTACAAATCCCGGCGAGAGATGATTGGCAGCTCGGGGATGGACGAGTGCGTTCGGAGGGGTGGTGCCCCGGCCAGCACGGCGGGCAGAACACATCGAGGACAGGGAGGGAGAGAAAGAGGGGGAAAAAAACAAAAACAAAAACACGGAAAAGACACCCGGGGTCACGGAGGAGGAGACGCGTCCAGAAACATGAGGACGGTGGAATCAAGGCTGAGCAGCATCCGCCTTCCCCGTTGCCATCGCTCCACAGTGCGCGGAGCCGACGGTCGCCACTCCTCCCACACACACACACGCGCACGCAAAATCACGCACAGATGCTGGAAATAGGGGACCGGCAACCATTCAAACGCAATATTAACGCCGTGTGAAATGATGATGCGTTCACGGACTGTGCGAACACCTGCTTTGCAAGTGCACGTCACCGAGCAAGCACGTCACCGAGCAGCCGACGCGGTTCCCGAGCTGGAAAACGCGTGTAACTTTTCACATTAGCGTTAGTGGAGAAGCCAAGTCTCATTTGGATGCAGGGGTTGTTGAGTTTGCAGCGCCCTCTGCTGGAATTTTAGCGAAGTTCACGTCTGGGTTGCAACAGCTGGTGAATTATGAGTCTTCGCTTGGTGCACGGATGCTTTGGGATTCTGACGCGTCAGTTTTGCATCACCTTTCTCGCAAAATAACTGCTTACCGCAACTAATAAGTCTTACGTTTCAAATTAAGGTGAAGCATTTTATTTTGTATTATTTTGGCCATGCTAAAAAGAACATCTGCTGCGCTTAGTGGGTGAAGATGGATGACACTGAGAACTGCAGAAATTTCTCAAAACAACACTGAAGTAAGAGTTCTGAGACAGGCAGCAGAAAATTGGAGAAGAGTCACTCTGACCTCTCTCTGAATTGCTCCTTTTGCTCACAAATGGATCCATGAAACCCTGAAGTAGAGGCAACATCCATGACAACCTTTGGTGTGCAGATGCACATACGTGCAAATGTGGTAATGTGTGGACACAACTGTTTGAAGGTTAATCAAAGTCGTCACCTATAAATTACAACCAACAGCAAGCTGTCATCTAGTGGTTGAAAAAAGTACTAATCTGAGAATTGTCCCGAAAGGTGCCACTCCACTTAGTAGGAGCAAACCTAGATTTTGTCATAACCCAATTTGTTTGTGCTTGGAAAACTCCAATTTCTTCATGTGACCGTCAGAAGGATGTCACTCTAAATATCTTTGGTAGTCCAGTGGTTCAAATCAAGGAGTTCTAAACACATACACACACGCACAGGCACGGACACAAACACATGCACACACACAGATAATCCAGAGGTGCACAGGTGTGCCCCTCATCACCACCTGCAATCTCAGGCATAGCTTGTAGAGGTGAAAAATAGTGTTACATCTACAGTAAAGGATGTTTCACATTCCTTATTCCACACATATTTGCAGTTCCAGTGAGGACAAATTCAGAAAAATGTATGCATGAACACCATGACACCCTGCATCATCAACAAATGCAGCTGAGCTGGATGGCACCTCTCCGTTTTACACCCATGAAACTGTTAGTGGTGTTGGAGCAAAGTGTGACAAGAGATGAATATCAGCCCCTTTTTCCTAATGTTTTATGGCACATTTAGAATTTTTGATTCTACAATTCATTTGTTTTGTGCCAAATGAATCCTCAGTCCTTGGTCTAAATAAAACACCCAGACAGCACTCCTTGCTCACAAATAGCTTCTTGCATGGTGGTTGCGATTCCAACAATGCCTGTGATAGCATCGCCACTACATTGTGTGTATTTGTGTGTGCACTGTGCGTGTGTGTATGTTTTTATGTCTGCCAATAATGTGTGTGCACCTGCACTTCTGGTGTGCCAAGCACCTCGTCAGTATTTTGGCACCAGCAAACAATAATAGCTATGGTGCTAGACAACAAGCTATATTTACAGACACAGCAGGGGCCCCTGTCTGTATAATGGGGCTTTGATGGTCACAGATGGGAAACATGATCTACTGAACACTTTCAGTTGAGAGCTCCCTGAGGCCTCCTCTGAGGGAAAAGATGTATGAGAGGAAATGTTATGTTTGCCATCACTGAAATGAAAAATTGCATCTGTTGTTAAAACTTGCTAAAAATGTACTTTTTGCGTTGAAAAAAATACCCCATTCACTACCTCATGAGTTAACGTCTTTCTCCACTGTTTGTTGTACAATTCGGGTAACTTTCCAGACGGCAACGAGAGCATTTCTACGCGAAATGGAATTTTACAATTTCAGGTTTTCGATCAATTCTTCTCGCCGATAGGGGGCAGTAAATGAGGAAAATGGCGAAAATCCCGCGGTACTCTCGCGATACTTGCGTGCACACGTCAGTCCATGATGGCTGAAGATCCTGGTGGAACATTTTTCTATTTCTTTGTTGTTTTTCCTTCTTTCTCTGTACCTCCGATTGCCATAGAGACATGGCAGGCCCCAAAGCCCCGTTAAGTGTCCACAGATCACAGGTATCGACATGCCCAAGAAAGGGATCCGAAAACGGCTGAAATATAAGGCCGGGGACGTTTGTTCGGAATCAGGTAGGTTTGCATGACGTTTACAGATAACAGCACGCTTGCACGCTGACCCGCGCCTCACCTCGTAAATCTCTAAATCGTATTTTTGTCTTAAGTTAATTCAAACTTGCCGAGGTTTCAGCGAATTTTTGTGAAAATATGTCGTAACTCTGAATTTTTATTGTGATCCGATGATCACAATAAATAAATGAGTGTGGTGGGCACTGTCTGAGGATTTGTGGTGTACTCTCCTCCGTAGTTACAGTCTCTGATTACGCTGATGCCGATCCAGCCGTTGTTAAGTCGGGCAGGGTGAAGAAGGCTGTTGCAAATGCGGTAGAAAAAGAAGGTGAGTTTTTTCAGTTGATGCCCTCCCACCTACATTCTCAGCAACACTAGGTTTCTCGTCCTTTTTTGGTGCTTTGTCCAGGACGTCTATACACTGGAGGAAAATAATTGCCAGTCATCTATATGTCTCTAGATTTGCTCACTGCCCCTGGCGTGTCTGGCTAAGCCTGCACATCAGAGTCCATAAACTCAATTCAATAAATCAATCAGTCAATCAATCATTGTTCTTCTGCACACATCCCCGCCCTCAAAAATTCCTGGAACTCTGAAAAATGTGTTTTTAAGGGGGGAATTCTGAGATCACCCGGGGAATATTAGTGAAAACGCACCATGACTTTTCAAAATTCATTAACTGAAACATGTTGCTCACAGTGGGTAAAGTCCTAACTGTGTATCGGTTCCTGGTTCCCCTTGACTGACACACACACACACACACACACACACACACTCACACTCACACACACTCACCAAATTTTATAAAACATCTCCTGGTAGAATATATATTAGTATATACAGTACATGTTCATATACTGTATATGTATATATAACAAACACAAGTAGATGGATTAAGCTATAGATACATATCTCCATTGTAAAATGCGTATTTTGTCATGTTTCAGTGAAATTGCTCTGCGGCCTGGAGGCATCTCAGGGTGCAGTGCAGGAGGTCCTGTCGTCTGCTGTGACCGGCGCTGCAGACACCTTAGACAGCAGTGAGGACTTGGATCCTGAGGAGGACCAAGGACATGAAAGTAAGGTGCGCTGCAAGAAGAAAAACAAGAGGAGAAAAGGTATGCTCTTCCATATCTTTTCAGTGAAGGTGTTCATGATCAAATGACTCGGAGCAAATTACTCAGAATGCTCCTGTGAGCTGTTTTGAGCACTTAAGCATTTATAACCTCAAAACAGTGGCGATCTCAGCTGTGTTGGTTCTGTTGATTACTTAATTATTTCACCACAGCAATTAGACTGTTCAACACCTGTTTTTCTGTTATTTTAGTTTATGGTATCGAACCTTGTCCTTGTTTTGTTTTGTAGCATTTTACAATTTTAGGTGTAATCAGACGGTTCATAGATGTTATGAAAGAGTAGTTGGTGTATCAGTGCAGGGTTTGGTGTTGATGACTAATGATGCACACTGGTTACCCGTAAAAGGAGCAGCCCCGAGTAAAGAAGATGTTACCACAAAGTGGTTATTGACCAGTTGTCATTGTTTGTGCCGCCGTTGAATGAGTGCAACAGGGTTGCAGACACGGCATATTGCAACACATTCATCCGACTGAACTATAATGTCTTTTAATTGGTCTTTGCAGAGAGTGTTGAGGGCAGTGATGGGAAGGAGTACCCAGTGGACATCTGGTTTTTACTGTCCACCTACTTGCGTCCTGAAGACATTTGCAGATTTGCACTAATATGCAGGAATGCATGGACAGTCACCTGCACTGCAGTCTTTTGGACAAGGCTCTACAGAAGGTCAGCTGTCCTGATGGTTCTGCCCTAAATACTCTGTGTGACTTTTTGAGCCATTGAAAAAATTGTAATATCCATCGTAATGAACTGTACTCTTTCTCTCTGTCCTTCTGGTGTCCCTGCCAGGCATTATATGATTGATGTCGACCTGCCATGTCATCTTCGGCCTGAGTCCATCGATAGGATGCGTGCTCTCAAGGCCCGCGTGATCCGTGCTCTCTTCCACATGTACGCACCATTCAGTGTGCGTATGTCCAAAATTCCTGCCCTGCCAGAGTCCACGCCCTCAACCGTCCTCAACTCAAAGGTAAGCTGGCAGGAATTCACAGTCTAAAACATGAATCACATGCACTTATGTAAATAAAACACTCCAACGTTTATTGATATCATCACTAGGGGTAACCAATACAGTGACTGTGTATTTGTGTATTTCAGTGTTTACTATTCTGGGACAGAAAGGTTGTTGGGACGCGGCCAGAAGTGATGTGGGAGTTCAATTTCAAATTTTTAAAGCAGGTAGATCTCTATAAGAACACATCCTCCATAACAATGGCACCTATCCGCCTCCACCACTGACTTTTTCTCTCCAACTGTCTCCATCCCAGCAAGTGCTCACAAAGAATGGCAATGTTAAGACGTTGAGAATGCCCTACGAGTACGAAGACGTCCACATTAACCCAGACTCGGACTGCTATGTCCTGCAAGTCACCACCCTTAACTACATCTTGACCCCTGTCGTCATGGGCATGACCCTCACCCTGGTCAGTAGTTCTCAGCTGCATCTTAACTGTGTCAGCAGCAACATTTTGAGAGACAGAATATTTTTTTGCTGTTAAAGAAGGTGCAAGTAATTTCCCAGTTATGTCAATGAGGGTATGTCCTTATTTTATCAAACATGCCTAATGCACTCATTTTTGGTAAATATGTGTAATTCCATACTGAGGATTTTTTAGGATAGATCGTTGAAAGGATTGACTGGCCTGTTTCTGTCTCTGTTGTAGTTTACAATCAATGTGAGCACAGACATGCGGCACCACCGCGTCCGCCTGGTGTTCCAGGACTCTCCTCTCTTGCGAGGGAAGAAGAGAGGAGACCACGGAGGAACCCAGGTGGTGTTGGATCCTGTGCACAGCGTGAGGCTGATGGACTGGTGGCATCCTCAGTACCATCCCTCGACTCTGTAAGGAGAGTCCCGTCCCGCCGTTCTGTTCAGAACTTGCCACGTCCACAGCACTTCTCTGACCCTATGTTTTCACGTCTTTACTTACATATTCTCAATATTAAGTTATTCACAGGTAGTGACAAGTCCCATGATTACTTGTCTGTGGGCATTATAGACATATCTTGGGTGTAATTTCTGCATGAAGTCTGAATTAGTCATTTCTCTGGATTAATCACTTAGATTTCCTCATCCAATCCTTTGATAAGCCATTGTTATTGCTGGACCCACACCTGGTATTTGAGAGGAGCAAGTACATTGCTCAGTTCTTTATTTCCACAACAGACATTTCCATACAGACACCTCAAATCATTGCTTTTGCACATAGAATTTGCATTATAAATTTTCCAACACAATTTTTAAACACGGGCAAAATTTTTGTTGCTCCATCACATCACTTTGTCATGTCACTAAAAATCGTACTTTCTGCGTCAGTGAAAACTTTGCGCATGGTGTTTCAGAGACAGTGGCATTGTGGTTATTCTTTTTAAAATCATATTGACTTTGATTCAGCTTGATACATGAGATCATATTCGTAAGTTGGCGGGGCCAATGAAATAACTTACCTCGACTGTCATTGTCCCATCTGCAGATATGAAGATGCTGTCATACTGCTGACTTTGACATTGTTCTTGGCCAAACGCTTGTTCCATTTGTCATCATTTCAAGCATCTCTACTGCCACCCTACGATCATTTCTATCATCCTCACTGCCACCTTTGGAGTGTCAACTTCAGACCGAAGAGCTAAAAGTGCTCAGTCGTATGTGTTTTGAATGTATACTGAAGCATACCATTTGTGCTCGATTCTGATATGCTGTGCGAGGTAGAGAAACCTCAGAGATTGGTTCGTCATTTCTTAAACATTACGTGCTGTTGAGATCCCAACCTGTATTAGTTTGCACATGCATTGTGGTGGAAAAACATTCGAGTGATTCGTATTTATAGGAGACCACTTCCAAGTCTAGCTTTGTTTTCTGGGCCGTCTGGGTTTTTATCTTGTATTATCCGGTGGGAATCCCACCGACAAGTTTACTGCACTGAAATAAAAACTCATACTGCCTGTTGAAACGATAGTCTTCTGTCAGAAAAGGGATGACAATAATACTCGTCTAGACTCACAACTGTGTTCCTATAGGCAGAGTCTTGTAAATTGGCCCACCTGCGATTTGTCCCCTGTGACTCATTATTTTAACCACCAACTGTGTCTCACAAAAGACCCTCACAGAGATGTCATCAGACAATTTTCCATTTAATGTCTCTATATAAAGACATATATGCTGACAGTAAATATGGCACATGACCTATGATCTCTCAATGAAACTTTTTTTTTTTCGTCTCAGTTGACAGCAAAGTATGTAACACAGCCACATCTGTGCTTTCACTGGTGAGATTTTTAAAAAGTCGCATAGAGTTTCAATTTTTGTCACGTGGAGCGAAATTAGTTCCGGTCACCACAATGCTCTCTGAAGCATGGAGAGGTGCATTCTGGGAATGAATCCACGTGAACACAACCTGGTGCTTTGGCCTGGAACATTGGCTGAAGTAATTTAATAGAACTTTTGACTGTGGGGCTGCACAAGTGGTGAGATGGATAAGTGAGCAATGACAAACTGTCTCAGTAATAAATCAATAATCAACAATATAATCAGAAATGTAAATCAGAGAAACAATTTAAATGGTTCAATGCCAAAGATACCGGTTGAAGTGCGTAGTACATCAATAGGGGGCGCTATCAGGTCCCATCACGGCTGCCAGCTGCACTGTCACACACCCATCGCCCCCCCTGGACCCGGCCCCCTACACACACACACACACACACACACACACACACACACGTGTACACAAACATGCGCGTGCAGGTGCGCGCCAAAAGTCCACGTGCGACCCCCTGTCGTGCCTCCTAGCTAAAAATTTATCATAGCACAAAGCGGGCCTCCTCCTCTCTGTCATCTCGGAGGTATTTTTTGCCGCAGCACCGTTTGCACTTTGCGGTCAACAGGCACTACGTCAGTCCCCGAAATACTCCGGTGTGTTGAGTGAGCCGTGACTACCCGACCGCTTGACTACATTTCCCATGAGCCTCTAGCCCTCTGTCATTGGCGGTCCGTTGACACCCCGCTCACTCGCTTGCGGGCGCAGGTGACCGCAGACGCTCCGGCGGGTGACAACATCTCGACGCTCCAAACGAAAACAAATCTGTCAGCGGCGGCGTGGTGCGCGGCGGCGTGTGGATATACAGCGAGCCCGAAGACGCTTCGAGTTCTCTCGCCGGATCGAGTTGTCCCTCCGCCTGTTCCGGGTAGTTTTGGTTCATCTCGGAGCGCACGGGACTGGCGCCACACGCTCAGAGACACACACTATCACACACACTCGCTCTTTCCCGAACCAGACGCTTCCCAGAGTTCTGACTGACCTTCAGCGCTGGTAAGTGATATTTCTGCTCCGGCTGCCGAAAAAATGATTTTGCAAATAGCACCCCTGAAACTTCCCTAACTTGCTCATTGCGTGCAAGGTTATGTACTTCAGGTTGAAGTCAATCATACTGTATCAACCCTTCCCAGAGTAAATGTTATGCGCATTTTCCTCCATTATAATGGCGTTGTTGTGATAAATTCACGAAATTTCAGGCAAAATATTCTGCAACCAACGCCACGTAACACATGGCGTGTAAGGTTAGACACATTTACTGGAGTTTTTGTCGCTGCGTCAAACCATCATGTCACTCGTAGATTTAGTCCCTTTCCCTCCCTTCTGACAAGACTTGGGCCCTATGTTGTATAAACGCATGCAAACATGAGCCTCGGCTACACGAGCGAATGTGAAAGTTGAGAACAAAGTAACCATCCGAAGCATTTTCTCATCGCGTTCAGATGTGGTCGCCAGAGGGAATTTAATACATTGACGGGATAATGAAAAGATGCAAACCATGTGCCAATATATGAGGGTTGTCATAGAATATAAATTAAAGCCTGTTTTATGTCAGTCCAAAGGAAAAATAACACAGATGTATATTTGGAAGGTAACTGGCTTCTCAGACGAAATAAGTGACCAGAATGTGTGCAAGTAATCATTTTACTGTCTGGAATGATTGTGTGCAGGGCCATTCTTCAGGCCATTTATAAGCAATAGCCAGGGCTGGTATCAGTAACAACACCTCAGCCTAATGGCTGGTTACTATGTATAAGCTGTCTGTAAACTTTGTCATTCCCTGCTTATGTAACCGGTGCTTGGGTGGAAAGTTCTGCGCACCAATACAAAAATAATAATGGAGGCATCACGGACCCCTCAGCACAGTGGTCTTTATTTACATGCTGTGTGTTTATTATTAGGCGTGTGTGTGCCTGCGGTTGTGGTGCCTCAGCTTATGAGATCAGTGGTGTGCAGAGTTCAATGCTCACCTGCGTTTTGTCAGCTTTTCTCAAGCGCTTGTATTTATTGTTTTTGGCTAATTGCATTTAGCTGGTTAGCGGCAGATCTACCCCTAAGCTGTGTACATTTCTCTTGCCTTGTCTCAAATCTATCAGAGTTGACCTTTGCGCCTGACCTCTGATCTCTGTGCCTGGCCCCTGTGATCATCCATACTGTTATGTACAGAGCACAATCAGGTTCAGAGGTCAGGGGGACCAGACAGGTCAGACGCGGTTTGAAAATTTGTTCTGCCGTTAAACAACTTGTTTTGAGGTTGTGGCTTTCTTTTTTTTTCTCTCTCTCTAGAGAATTTCTAGAACCTTTCCCTCAACAGAGAAAAATATTGCTTAATTACTGGTGAGCGTGTGTTCATGTGCAAAAAGGAGGACGTGAGCTTTTCTGCCTGTGGGCATTTCCAGTAAATCTGACCTTCATGGGGAAGTTGCAGGATTGCTGAGGTCAGTGAGGCAGTTTTACAATGCTGAAAGAAAACGGAGCTCAACCTCACTGCTGTTATTGAGACGCAGTGCTTTGAGAGAAATTTCTCCCCTATATTTACAAAGACATGGACACACGTACACATGCAACTGGGCAAGGCCTGGTTTTGATTGTTAGAGATCCTCGCAATGCCACTAGGTTGATTCTGAACTTCCCCTCTCTCCAGCCGGCAACACACAGTCTTTAATGATTGTTACGCGATCAGATGAAATGTGGACCTAACCTGTTCTGTGAGGTTGAGATTGCGAGCACTTGTTGCATAATTGTCCTGTCATAATATTGCATACAAGCAGAGTAGATACCTCTAAAAACAAACAACGAGAAACACTTAGATGTCTGCGGGTTATATTGTTTGTGAAATATGTCATTATGATAGTATCTGTCAATATATTCCCAATTTATTCTCTTTCCCAATGTTGGAACTTGTCTTGTCTGTGTGTCTGTATTTTGGCTCAGTCCATGTGTCCATGTGGAGAGTATCAGGGGTTAAATAATGGTTGAGTGTGTTTATCAGACCCAGCATTATACAGCAATTTAGTTTTTCACAATGATAAAACGCAAACTAATTGTGGCTCCTTTCATCCTGAACATGATTTGAAAATAACTCCTCTTGAATCCTTTGAATCCTTCGAATCCTTTGCCTTATGGGCCTGGGATATTGTTGTGCACTCCACAGATGTGTGCGGTGGAATCAGAGGGGGTGACCGGGTGCAGTCGGTGCAACAGGGGTCAGTAAACACACTAAGCTTTGAGGTCACTGTTAGCAAGGTCAGAGGTTACTGGCCAATATGTAGTACCGCGGTGACGCCTGGCTGACTGATAGCGCTTTCTCTCCAATAGCACAGCTGCAAAACGCTGGGCTGTCCAGCTAGGGGGGGAAAAAACAGGCTCAGGTTTCAAACGCCTAAATATTCTCAGGAGTGTTGATCGTTTATGGACTGACACTCCTACGATTCAAATCCTCACCAAAATACCGACTAGTAATGGGTTTATTTTGGTTATACGCGTGTTCAGGAGGGTGCGACGTGGACGACGGGTTTGCCGGGCCGCGATGCGCAAATTGGAGCAGGTGCCTGTTGCGTCCTGTTTGCCCAATGTACGGAAAAGTGGTCTTACTTTCCGCCTCAGTGGACCCATTCCTACCCCTAAGTGTTCTTGATGGGGTTAATTTTGCGGGGGGTAAACACACACTCAGAGACACACACGGTGGATGGACCCAGTTGGGTGCACTCAATGTGAAAAAGCATCAGGTGTGTGTAAACATGGCCGCCGTACTTCAGCCATATGGGCAGATTTCCCCAAGCCTGGCAATGTTTTCTGGCAAGAGGAGGAGGGGACCTCACTTTGCGACCTGTGTGCTGGAATCCCCTCACCAAAACAACCCACTGGGCATTTTCTCAAAAAAAATCACAGGAATGACAACTTTGCATGTGATATGACAACATGACCCATGATCTAAGAGGTGTGTGTGTGGGTGGATGGGTGGGTGGGAGATTTTAGGCATGTGCTGAATGCGTGACTCCACTTCCTCATCTTAGCCCCATCCCAGTGTCTCATATCCTCTTTTGACTGACAGACAGCGCCGACGGTCTTACTCAAATGTCTCGCTTGTGTGCGTACGTGGGTCCATCTGTGGGGCTGAGTCTGCTTTATTTGTTTATGTAACACAAAGGTGTTTTCTGTGTCGGGTTTTACGGTAGCGGGAATGCTAACGTAGTTTCTACACAGCTTCTTGTTCGGAAAGTCTGAGTTATCAAAGTGTTTTTGAATGTGTCACTGTGAATTTCTCTGTTTACTGAAAGAGAAACACAACCAGTTTTGCAAATTAGAGTTGAAGTTGCTGTTATTGCAATAGTCAGGGCAATTATTCCCTCAAACTAATCTCCAGAATGTCTTAATAGTCGCAAATTTCCAAACTTGTATGCGAGTTTAAGGGAAACAACATGTTGAAGCAAGCATGTCTCACCAGGCCACACACTCACTTCAAGGCCGAAATGGTGTGAAAATCATTAACAGATGATGCCACCCCGGCGTTCAGCCATGATGATGAGTCCACCTGGAGGACGCTATGATACCACAAGTGTGGTGACATAATCGAAGGACGATCTCTTCATCTTGATTATCCCCAGAGCAGGGCCGTAGTCATTGCGGTTCAGTGATGTAGCATAAGTTTGTGCTGGCCTCTGTATAGCCGCGGCATTCCTCTGTCAGCACTGTTTAATCAAACGTCGTCCCCATATTTGGTCAGAGGGAAGCAACTGGATGCTGATATAGCCTCCTTTGTGTTAGCAGCCTGCTGCTGTCCCGTACTGTTCTCTCTCTCTCTCTCGCTTGCTCTCTCTCTTTCCCTCCCTCTCTCTCTCAAGCATGCACGTACGCACGCAAGCACGCACAGTCACCTGCATGCACACACAGACACACACACACACACAACCACACATGCAGGTAAAGCCAAGTTGATGGTATCTTGACCTCAGCTTCACCCTTTTTACGACGGCGGCATCTCTTACTTCCTGCTCTCTCCCTCGCTTTCGCGGCGTCACTCTGCGTCTCGCCTCCGGCCTCTTTGTGTAGTGTGTACTCGGGGGCAAATTTTTCACACATAAGGAGTAATCAGATCCGGGGATGAGAGTAGGAGAGGTGGCGAGAGAAACGCTGAGGGGGACTGGAATTTGGCAAAAGGGGTCAAAGTGTGGTGCGCGATGGTGGCAAGAGTGAAACCGAGAATGTGTGTGCACGAGGGTGTGTGTGCGTGTGCGTGTGCGCTTGCCTTATCTCCCAAACCATCTCTGAAATGCTTTCCATTCCATGTAGCAGTGAATGGTGACTCTCACCCATGCAAGAAGAAATGCTGCGAGGCTGGTTGACTGGTTCCAAACTACTCTTTCTCTCTACAGTTTTTCTGTCTTTGTTTCTCACTTTCTCCTGCGCCCCCCTTCTCCCATGTCTGTCACTCTCTCGCACACACACATACACACACCTCGCCTCTGCATTAGTTTGTCATTGGTGATGACAGGTGATATGTCGGATAAACTTAATCCTCGCAAAGAGCGAGGAGCTTAATGACCCTGAGCTCCTCTGCAGGTCACCTCAGGTCAAAGACACTAAAGCTCGGTACACGCCGAGCAGAGTACTTAAATAGTCTGAGTATTTGCTTGTCATAAAAGTACAGTTCCTGGTAAGTGGAGGCTTGCGGGGCCTGCAAGTCCTGTTCGCAAGTTCAACTTATGCACTAGTTTGTTAAGGTCGGGACGGCTCAGATGTTTTCCCCTCGAACTTTAACCGCAGTCGTAAGCGAGGTGGGTTAAGCTGTGAGGACACCCAGGGGTCTTAGTCTGAGGCGCTTCTGAGTTTGACAAGAAGTTGTTGATGGTGAGAGATGACCTTAGGTCAGACATGGTGCTCTCGCACTGTGGGGCCGGTGCGATATGTTGTTTGTTCGCATCCGAGGTAAACGTCCGCAAACTGGCTCTCACAGTATGTCGAAAGGGTTTCGGGTGTGTACATGTCCCTTTGTTCATGTTTGGGTCCTGTGTGCACCCTAGGCCATTGTCAAGCGAGCACAAGGCCGTCTTGGTCAATGATGATGCCTCCCACATTGTTGCGTCGTGATTGGCCGGGCTCGAGAGGAACGCAGATTTCCCCACCAATAAGCTATAGGCCTGCGGGAGTCATGCCCTCTGGACCAAAATAACCCAGTAAATACACTGCAGGCACTATGAAAATTGGAGCAGAGTGTCGAATGCTTTGTGTACAAACAACAAGGGCTGCTTGTCAGTTGGCTAATGCTGAACCATGCCGGCCAGTGTTCTCCTCGGCTGTGATAGGCACAGCTAGTGGAGGCTTTGCCGTACCAACGGTCGCGTCTGCGTCCGAGGATGTGGAGTGGCACGGTGTGAGGGGCGGGTTACAGACAGGGGGACCCCCAAAAAATGTTCATTTTTAGGTTTTCAAAGAAAAAGTCGTGTTACCCAAGTCCTCACCTTCTCTACACCCCTTCAAGTGCCGTAGGGGTTTATGGTATTATACCAGTTGCCATCCCATACAGAATCAAAACTCATTTCTTATGCCATTGTGTTATTTAGCTAATATTGTTTTACTGTTTTGCACAAAACATTTGCCGTGGTCCAGACAGTTTGATTTGTATCATCTGGCTGAAGATAGCTTAGGGCAGCACACATATTAAAGCTGATCTATCGCGAAATTCTCTCACCTTAATGATGCAGAAGCTTAAATTCCAACAGCCAACAGCGCTTAGTAGATTTTGCTTGGCTTAATTTATTTTCAGTGCTGACTTCAGCAGGGAATTTGCTCTCCTCCAGAACTCTTTATCTTCCCCTTTAAATGCGTTTTAGTTTTTAATGTACTTCTCTCTGGAGCATGCTGAGTGGTGTTTTTTTTTTTTTTTTTTTTTTTCTTCCAAGGGATGACTTTGCGCTAGCTTGTGTGTGGTGTTGCGGGTGGCGGATGAGTACGCTGGATTTGTTTTTTTGTGTGTGTCAAAGTGAAGAGGTCATTCCCAAGGCCACCTCTGTTTCTCGTCAACACAAACCGGCTGCACGCTTCCTCCAGGGAAATGTCGCTGTCAATCAGGAGGGTGTCGTCACGGCTCGTGATTTACTCTCCTCTGCACGCGGAAGACGGTGATGGTGAAGTAAACACGGAGTCATTTACGAGTGTGGCTGTGAAATATGGAAGGGGACACAGGTGTTCCTTATGGCGAGCTCACCCAGATGGTCTGTCTTAGGGATGTGAGTAGACCACCAGATGGTGCTAAATACCCAGACACAGAGCAGGCACTTTACCTGGACGCAGGTGTGTATGTGTGTACGCGCATGTGGAGGGTGAGGAGGGGATTTTCGGTGCTACAGTGGTAGCCTTCTGCTCATTAGTACTGGCCAGAATTCTGTCTCTCTGACTTGTCTGCAAAGTATGCTCTTGATGTGCTGGTCAGCCAATCTGTGTGTGTGTGTGGCCATTGTAAATGGCTCTAGGCTAGGGGTCGGCAACCCGCAGCTCTGGAGCCGCATGCGGCTCTTTAGCGCCGCCCTGGTGGCTCCCTAGAGCATCTTAAAAAAATGTGTGACAATGGATTAAAATAGGAAAAATGTGAATTTCTTTTGTTTTAATATGGTTTTTCTAGGAGGAAAAATGTGACACAAAAATTCTTAACATTTTCCAATGTTGTAAAAATATTAAGAATAAATATTTGATTCATTAATAAGGCTTATATAAGGCTTTAAAATTTTTTTGCGGCTCCAGATAGGTTTGTTTTTTACTTTTTTAGTCCAACATGGCTCTTTCAACATTTTGAGTTGCCGACCCCTGCTCTAGGCGATAGCACCCTGAATGTGGGCTCAAGAAAAGATATCATCTAGTGTTTAGTACGATAAATGTTTGTTATTATCTCGTCTTTTCAACACAAAACCTCCAAACAGTCAGCTGGTGTGATTCTGTGCTTTGTTCCCCTTTCCATATTGATCTGCATCCATTTGTCGATCATCATGGAACACTCAGTGTAACTGCCTGATGACAAACACAGTTAATTCTCTCACATCCGTTACGTCAGTACTTAATATAGTGACACAAAACACTGACACAAAGTCTTTATATCCTCTCGTCATCGCGAGAAGGGAAGTTGGATGTCGATGCCCTAGTTTTCAAGAATCCTTCACAGTCACGCACATACTACCAAGTGTTTTGTATGTGTATCGGTACGTCAACACGTAGTCGAAACTTTGTTTGTCAGCAGAGGAGTCAGGGCTGACGCGGAGTCGTGGGGGTGTACGTGAAAACGGATGGAGGGGTCTCGGTGCAGCGTGCTGGACACAGCCCGCCCTTTGTTGCCACAGACAGTGACACTCGTGCTGATTTAGGGGAAGAGTAGGAGGCGGGGGTGGTAGGATAGGAAGCTGAGTTGGTGGTTAGAAGGAGGGAGGAAGCGATGGTGACTAAGACGGTCAGTCACCCTACTGTAACTGCTTCTGCGAGGGGAGGGAAGCGCAGCATCACAAGTGGCAATCAGACACACACACACGCACGCAGGCACGGGCAGGGAGACACACTCCATCTTCATCGGTCTCCATCAGTGAGTGTGTGAGCATGTGGCACGCGTGTACGTAGGCACCACGTGGAGGACCTGAGTGCTGTGTGGATACCAGATTGTCTCTATGGGATAGCAGCAGATGTTCACACCCGGTAAGGTTTTGCCGTGCGTTTTTCTGCTAGATTGCTGGATAATGCTGAACTTTTTGATGATTTTTCTGAATTCTGGAAAGGTTGGATGTGGTTTGAGAGATTGTCTCTGAAGATTTACAGATGGACTGAGTGATTGTCATTGTTTTATGATGCAACACTTTAGAGTTAGTGTCCCTTTACAGCTGATAAGTGTGTGTCTGATCTGGCTGTAAGCGAGCACATGTAGACTTTGTGTACACACACACATAGACACTCTTGTACCGCTTTCCCTCCATTTATTTTTTGTGATATTTGCGTTTGCTATGCTGGCTTAGAGCTGCAACTCGGAGCCAACTGTGATGATTTATGTGTCTGTCTCTGACAAGGAGACGGGACATTAAAACACTTTGTCAAAGGTAGTTCAAGGGCCTGGAGAAATGTTGAGTTGTGGTTAGCGTGTATGATTCCCAATAGAATGGAATGAATGTTTGGTCTGTGTGTGTATGTATGTGTGTGTGTGTTACGAAAGCAGCGGGAATTCATCTGGACTGAGTAATCGAGTACACCGACGACGGGAGAGGCAGTGTTGTCGTTGGCGTCTATATATAGACAATGTGCCGGGGCTGACGGGCATGGCGGCTTAGAGACGCGATGATAAGTTCCCATGGTTCACTGCAGCGACCTTCAGAGATGTCCTGACTGTGCAGAAACTTTGTGATCGTTGAAGATGGGTTTTTTTGGTGTTGCATTTTCCCCACACAGAGTCACCACCCCTGATCTTTGTATTTTTTGCTCAGACACAACCTATTCGGACCGACGGATGTGACAGACTTGGTGCGAACTTGAGATCTCGTCCTACATTTTCCCGCAAGGTGAAGTATGATATGACACATTCTCTCACAAGGGTTTGTTGCAAATTTGAATTTACACCTCTGGGTGGCTGAGAATCCTCTCTTAGCGCCCTTTATGCATGAGCACAACGACGTACACACACACACACACACACACACTTCACGGTCTGTTGCTTCCCTCGCTACCGCTGTGGAAAGTCTTCTCCATGCTCCTTCAAAGTGTCAAACACACCTATTACTTCCTGTCCCGGCTGCACACACCGCTGACTCTTGTGTTGCGCCTATCCCGACATGTTTGCCGTTAATAAGCAATTCTCTCTATCCCTCTCCCTCCCCTCCCCTCCAAACTCCCTCCATTGCTGCTCCATGCCACCTCATCTCCTCACCACATCCCTCTGCAGATTTCCATCTACTATCTCCAGGCTGACCAGAAATGTAGTCGGTGTACACACGCTCTCGCACAAAAACAGAAGGCCCCGCCCATCTTTGTGAAACATTTCCTCCTAAGCAGGTAAAGATGTGTTTGTCTACTAGTGTGTGTTCATGCATGTGCTGCATTTAATTGCTCCTCACTTGTGAGGAATATGTGTTGTGTCGCTGAGTTTCTGATCCTGTCAATTGAAGCGACATCATTATTTCAGCGAAACATCTATCCCCGCTGTGCCTTAATGGCTGCTACACGCCGTCAGGTTCTGAGGCTGAGTTCTAGATAACACAGGAGCTCCAAGTGGTTCAAATACAACTTGGGAACAAGAAGGTTTTCGGAAAGCTCGAAGCGAGATTAGCGCATGCTTCCAGAACACCACTCCAAGGTGTTTGGAAAATGATCTGACAGGCCGGCTGGCCTCCAGTCCGCCTGCCAATCTCTCCGTCAGTGGCCATAGCTCTGTGGAACAGTTTGGTGTTTTATGTCACCCAGGGATACAGCTGTTTGTGTATGTGTTGTACAGAGAGAGAGAGAGCGAGAGAGACCAAAGTGGAGGGGGGTAAGGACCTCATATCATATTTTTCATACCAGCCTTGTCACATTATCCCCACCGATGCTGCCTGTGGAAAGTGTATTGGTATTGGTGGGGGGAGGGAGGGTGGTCGGGGAGTTGATTTGTAGGTGCTGCCGCGCTATTTACTATTTACAACTTGAAGAGCCAAAACAAGAAGCTCATACACATACATGCACGATTTTTATGCCGAGCATCTAATCCACCCCCCATTACACACACAAGCACACGCATAAACAAATAAGAAAAAAACAAGCCTCAGGGGAACAGGGTGTTCCTGGAAAGGGGAACAGAGAGCAAAGGGTGCTATATTAGTCATCAGAGAAGGCAGGCAGACAGCCGAGAGTGGAGAGGGTTGTGTGTTTGTGTGCATACGTGTGCGGACGTCGGGGGTTTGTGTTTGCACACGCAAATATACTGCGTATTCAATGACGATCTTCTAATCTATTGTCTCCAAGTTTGATCAGGGTGAACCCACATTCTTGAACAGCAACATCTGTTCCCCCACACCTCTCAAACTTCTGTCAAACCCCAGCGTGCACACACTCGCCTGTGTCGCCCTAGCGAGGGTCTCCTATATGAACACGCTCCCATACGTCCACTTTTAACACGGCCGTTAAAACGACCTCTCTGGCATTGCACAGTCACTTCTAAAAATACACACTCCAGCAAATTAACACCATGTCTCTGACCACAGGTGACACAGCCTCACACTGGCCCAAGATGGTGCTCGAGCGTGCGCACAATATCTGATACGCCGCGTGGGAAGGAAGGGCCTCGGGCGCAGAATGTTTTCCTTGTTTTACACACCTCTGTCTCGAACTGTGCGTGTGGGTTCCCTTACCGTATGCGCTTGACTAATCTATGGCGCAATCCAGAGTTGACCCCGACCCGGCCTTCCTCCGCTCAGTGTCTTCCCACTGGCTGTCAGCGTTTGAAGTGAAGGAGGTGTGACATCACAACGGCGCACGCACAATGGCGGCAGTGTGCGAACACTGCGTCACAGAGGCCCGCCGAGCCCAGCAATGCCAGGCAATGGGGAGGACCATGTGGGAGATCAGGCTGCCTGGTAGCAGTGTGTCACCGTATGCGATCTGGATGTTATATCCTGTTATCCTGCCAGCCTGTGTGTGTGTGTGTGTGTGTGTGACCTTTATCAAAAAGTAAAATGAAAGTTAAACAGAATGATAGAATTAGGAAGTACCTCTTAGCTGTGGTGGCTTTTTGTTGTGTCGGTGGGGAATTTCACAAACCTGTCGGTGAATTCCAAACTTTATTCACTTTCAACTAGAGATGTCTGACAATATTGGCCCATAGATATTATCGGCCCGATATTAGCATAAAAATGTAATATCGGTATTGGATTTTTTTTCCTTTAAAACCGATAAAATTACGCTTGCGTTACACCGAAATAGTGCCTATGCGCTCCCGAAGCGTTTGCCGGCGCACAGATGATGACCTCATCAAGCTGCGTCTTGAAGCGTATAAACAAGCGTGAATGGCTGCAGTAACAAACTTGTTCACTCGGTTTCAACGTTTTGTCTGTGGTTTGGAATTATTTTCAAGTGTCTCCTTTGGCTTTGGACGTTAAACTTGCGATTTGCAATGACTGCAAAGCGTCAGTTATGCGAGGCGGTATATGTCGGTATCGGCTAATATCGGAAAATTGAGAGTTGGACAATATCTGCATATTCGATATCGGCAAAAAAGCCGATATCGGACATCCCTACTTTCAACAGTATTGTTTGAACACATCCGTTGAATAACTGGCAAATAGGTCGGACTTATTTTGCTGCTATTGAGAGTCTGCTGTGCGCTCTTAACGTCACAAAGACCATGTCGGTGAGATGTGGAAGTGACCGACACGCTAACAACAATGCGTGGAGTGCAGGTCAGTGTAGGCCACGCCCTGTCCCAGAAGTGTCCTGTTAGGTAATTGCTTGGTGGAGCTGGCAACATGGGGAGGCGCCATCTTGAAACTAAACCGAGTGAGTTTATTGCTCTCTTGATGTCTTTTTTTCTTAGCATCGTCAGCCTCTCAGAATCGAAAATCTCAAAACTCATGGCAATCGGGATATGCAGATAAATAAGAGTATTTCTGGAAGATGCTTAAAACAAAGCGAGAAGCTTAACTACAAGCTGTCAGACTGCAAATATGTATGAATTATGTCACAAATGCACATTTTTTTGTCCTTATTGGTTTCAACTGCAGGACATTAAATCACAGTTCTTAACAATCAGAATTGTAGACTTAAAATGTTAATAACAGATTGATGGAGTTAATCTCTGTTGCATCTGTAGGAGGAAACTGTTCCATATTTAATGTGTGAATGTGTTATTGGACAAGATTTGTATCACCATGAAGTGTGTCTTTATCTTTTTCTAGCAAAATTGTAAAATCAAATCAATTTGGAATAATTATGCAATCTGCACAGCCTGATTGCGTAGCAGTTTGGTCTACAGACATACCCTGTAACTTTTAACTTCAGTCTTTATTTGTGTTGATTATACTCTCATCAGCAAATAATGGTTGTGCAAGTGAGCTTCAGACTTGCTTAGTTTGTCATTTCTCCTCTACTTCCGTACACAAAAAACCCCCAAAAGCTTAGGCTCATCGTGCACAGTTTTCCATTGGTGTGCGGAGATGCCACGGCATTTGTTGCACCACCGTGTCCATTCCAGCAGCGTTACGGGAGAAGGTGACAAGGAGCAACGTGACAGGAACATGAAAGACACAAATGAGACACTACAACAGTTACAAAAGGAACTTTAGACTGTAAAGGGACGTGACATGAGGTGGGAGTACAGATGAGGCTGATCAGATCAGAGCCATTGTTCACAGGGTCTGGCTACAGGATGTGGTGTGTTCTGCTCAGTTAGTACCTACTGGAAAAACACTAGCCTTGGTGCAAATTTGGCGTTAATGCATTTACAGTAAGTGACATGGGGAGTTGGAAAAATGGAGGAAAAAACTAATTGATATTGTTTGCACAAGGGGAACTAGCTGAGGGTTAGGGTAAGGGTAACCCCAACCCTAAGTCCCCTTTATTATCCATACAAATTATTTGATGGACATTAGCTTTCCTCGGAACAAACCGGGACCTGTGCTGTGCTTTAGCCTTTGTCGCAGGATCAGGCAGCTCACATCCTGCTCGTTTGGATTTGGAGATGTACTCAGTACATTTGTCAGACCCTAAAAATACACCGCAGCATTCCACCTGCGTGCAACAGTGTGTGTGGAGAGAAAGGGAGAGAGCGAGAAGAGAGCGGAGGGAGAGAAATATTAGCTGGGGTCCATGCTGGCTGTGCGGGGAGCATCACTGGTGAGTTTAAGGGGGGAAAACGCTGCTGCTGTGTGTCCGCACCATTCATGTCCAGTGGAATAGAATAGCATTTATTCAGTGTACAGTTGCTGTAGTGTGGAGTCAGCTTTTGCCAAGTTATGGTGTGTGTGTGTGTGTGTGCGTGTGTGTGTGTGTGTGTGTCTTTTTGCACGAGTGTGTGTTATTATGTGGGCCAGCCAATGGGCACAAAGCGGGCAGTGTGTGCCCCCTCGGGTGCTGAAATGTACACTTTGGACAACAAGCGGCTTCAGTCTTCCTCAATAGGAGCTGCCCTTCTTATTGTACCTCAGGCACAATGAGCTTTTCTCTCCCACCCCCCCGTCTCTCTTTATGACCATGTACGGACGGACGTTTCTCTGAAGAGAGGTCGGAGGACTCGGCTCCTGATTGGCCGCCCGGGCCCTGATGTGTCAGGCGCGACCTTTCTAGGGCTCATTAAAGGGGGTCGAACTCTGCGGGTAGACGTAGTCACCTGCGCTCAGTAGGTTCGCACTTGTCGAGTCACTGCAGAAAGG